>QNGE01003163.1:0-40216 GCA_008508345.1 Paragonimus westermani
ATCAGCGTTGATAAGGAAGTTGAGAATCCGCTTTCACAGTCCCGGTGATAGATGTGTACCATTTGGCCACGTATAATTCCATATTCCTAAGTGCATATATTTGTGGTGTTTATCCTTAGTCGTTTTCTTATATCTCAATAATTTTGTCCACATGTGTGGGCTGCTAACCGGGCGAACGTCTGCGTGTGTTTGAGTGTACTTTGAAGGTAGTGGTCATTGCGATGATTGCGAATACTCTTTTGCGAGGCAAAATAGAATATGTCGTGTTTTATCTTTTTCTTTACCGGATTATTTGTGCAATTTCACTTGAGGTGGATATGATTCTCAGTCCATTGGATTTTCAGACATTTTTCCTGTTGGAACTGATCCAACAACATAGAACCCAGTCAGTGTTCACTATCGACAACCGATCGAAAATGGAAAACAAAGAATTAGCGCGTCGACTCCCGTTCATTAGTATCGACCCTGGATAATAGAGCGTACAGAGAAACGCATCAAGCTAGTGAGGCAGTGATTGTGATTGTAGCCCCTGGACGGTTGTTACCAAATGGATAGCTTGATTATAAAAAAGTTGGTGAAAATCCAGAATCATCAAAAAGGTACAAATGAATGCGACTGTAAAAATACTGTTTATTGTAGTCGCTACATATGGAGGAAACCCACTCTCCATTTTGCTGTGTTGTTGATACCGTTTTGGTTTTCGCTTGTGTAAGTCGTGTATGTAGTTTACTGGGCCTTTGGCTCATGCTTGTTTGCTTTTGTTTTAGAGGACTGTCGTTGAAGCTCCTACCTCAGGAGAACGCTATCCCCCGGTGTATCCACGTTACGCCAAAGTTGTTCTGCGAGTGTAATGGACATTTAGGGTAAAACGGCCTGCTTACGTGTCAAAATAAGTGAATCGTTAGGAAGAATGCAAGAATTCGTCGCGTGCAATTAGTTGCACGACGGAAGAAAGTGACACTGAGTTCGGTAGCCGATAAGTGGGTATGCGCTCGACCCTCGTCCACTAACAATTTAAGACGCTTTCCCTGGGAAGCAGTCGAAACGTAGCCCGATCAGGCATTGGACTAAAAGAACGCGTCAAGATTTGGAAACAAGCCATATATTTCCAACAATGTTAGGAAATATGATAAGCAATTAGTTCTAGCCTAATTTGGAACCAATAACAACTACCAAGAGAAGAAAGAAAAGGAGCGCGAGGTGGGTTCCAGCCCACTCGGTGGCACTCGAAAGCGCACCAGACGTGCGTGGACACTCCGAGTGCGTTAAACAACGCTCGGAAAGAATAGATAAGTCGTTAGAAGAGGAGCAAACATTCGCTGCGTGCAATCAGTTGCACGGCTGAAGAGAGTGGTACTGAGTTCATATCAGGCCTTCTATATCAGGTGTACACAGAACCATGCATACAGAACAGACAAGCAAGAAAACACGGTTGCAGCTGGGATCCTTAGGAAAACCACACGGTCGCTGGTCACTACAGTACTCTTTCCTAAGTAAGTACTTGTGTTGCAATTCACGGAGTGGTGTTAATCTCTGGTTGTGAAATGAGACCACTCATATTAAAGGTCCTAAACCTTTTTTGATATCCGGCCATCGATGGCCGATCAGCTCTGTTAATGATAAAACCGTATCATTGTAGAAGCCCTTTAAAATTTCCGCTGTGCCTATTCCCAGCTTTTGTTCCAATATGCGGGCTCAGCAATTTCTACCAGCGTTGAAAAGGTCAAATGCGGTGAGTCTTGTCTAGCGAACTGCGACGAAAGTGGCATCACACTTTCCAAATGTTACATGTTGGTGTTCTCATTTGATTCGTCCAGCTTCTAGGCAAAAACGGGCGTGGCTGGGATTCAACTGTGATCGACGATAGTGGACCTTCACAGCTCTTCTGAAGACCAAAAAATTGTTTTCTGCTCTGTTGTAGTCCCATTTGCATAGCTAGTTGTCTTTAGTTGGTTCGCGTGGCGTACCGAAACCCACGTACCAAATTACACCATATAGACCACGCTTCCGCGCTCTCAGAACCTGTCCGGTGGTCCTTTTCATTTGGTTGTTTCGGTAATCACGCGGCCGAGTTGGAACGTATGCGATTTCGAGCCATGTTGCTTATGGGAGTATTCCTCTGTTTCCTCATTACTACTAGACGTTGATGTTACACTGGGTATTGCAACATCGATGGGCAATCAGAACTTTCGACTGAGCATCACCTCCGCAGGAAATACTCCGCTTGGTGATTTGAAGTTCGGGGTTACTCTGTAATGTAACAGGAAACCTTCCAGGACGTCGCATGTAGTCAACTGCCATTTGGTTTTCTGTTACTCCGGCTTGAAGGTGTCCACAAATCCTTCCACTTAGCCGTTTGATTGAAGTTGAAACACTGACGCTCTGAAGTGATCGCTTCCACTTCTGCAGCGAAAGTCACCAGAGTTGTGACGTCACCTGTACACCGTCATCCATCACCGGGGTATCTGGCCGCACAAATCGATTAGTTGGCATAGCTGCTGAATTACCGTTTCCCATGTAGTGTGCAGCGTAATAACTTGCTATAGGCGTCCACGGTGATCAGGACATTTTGTCTGTCCAATAGTCCAGCGAAATCAGCATGTGTGGCCTGGAGTCGTTGGGACCGGTCAAGGTTGCAGCAATGTTCTGAGCCCGTGTGTTGCTACCGACCCTGAGAAGTACAACGTACTCAAAACACATCAGACCGGCGAGGCACGGGGCGGGTTATGATTTTAGCTCCGGAATGGAAATGGCAAATTAGCAAATTGAGTAGAACAAAAATAGTCAAAAGACCACAACCTTCAACAACATACAGTGGAATGCGACTATCGGAAAAATTGGTTACTATAGTTCCTACACAGGTTCATTTGTTACCGTATTGTTTGACAAATTTTGTTGAGGACAGAATTTGTACTTTCGTGAAACGTTTCATAGTTGCACGTTCACTGGTCCCCAGACCGACATAATCATGGTTTGTGTTGCTTCGCGTTTAATAGCGAAGCGCGTCAGTTGGTTGGAGCACAGAACACTGGGGAGTGTTCGTGTAATTGTCGATCACGTTCGTTGGAAGCAATTCCTTCATGAGCCTCGTTGTTCTGTCTGAATCAAAAGAAAGTGATGTCTTAATCAAGTCATCCACACTTGCGGTCGCTGCTCAAAAGGACAAATGTGTTGAACAGCTCCAAGTTCTATGACCTATCGGCCTGTAGAAATGTAAAGCAGTATACTTAAAACAGTGGACTTTTAGGTTCATCGAATAATCTTGAAACTGAAAAGTTCAAGTCTTTTGTGAGTGTGAACGTTTACCTTCACTTCTTAAAATCAGTTCCCGGTGGGTAAAGGTGGTTGCCTGCCTTACTCGGTCTATTCATCGGCACGATGTTTTAAGGAATCGTCTAGAACATTGACTAATCACCTGTTGACGTAGAAAGGTATGTTGGAATTCCTCCTCAGTCAGACAGTGGATTGATCTTGCTTTGTGGGATTGCTGGCACCTAGAGTGTTTTGGTCAAGATCAGCTGACATAGGTCACAGCCCGTGTTCGACATCATGCATTTGTGATTATCGGGCTGTTCTTCGTCGACTGGATGGTTTGTAAGTGGAAATCCGTAAGTCTAGGGCTGCTTGTGAAGCAGGCATTCGATATAATGGGACCTTATTGAAAATTTTGCCATTTTCCGCGGTCATCTTCAGGTGTTGCGCATTTCAAAGTACCATCTCACTTTTTCTTCCGTCATACAGTACTCTCTCAGTGAAGACCTCTTCCAGGGAGAGTAAGCTTATGTCCTCTTTAAACGTTGTATTTTCATCCCATAAACTCCTATTAGTATGCTCGTGACTCACTGAGTAAGTCAACCTTCTAGATTACAATTGTTAACATAATCGTATGATCATGATTAATACTAGGCTGTCTTACAAATTGTTCATATTATCTGCAAATCTTCATAAGCCCCTCAAAATGAAGTGTACTATCGAGCGGTCTGTGCTTACAGATTTTTGTGACGATCACGCAACCGGCATACAGAAGTAAAACAATAAGAATATTTACGTGTGGTTTGGACTAAATGGTAGAAAACAAGACAATCCATGTAACACTAATCCATGTCCCATGCCGTGTAATAGCATGTTCACACACGGGGTGTGATACTGTCCGAATTCCCAGGTCTAGATAAAACAAAACAACAATCAGTGAAACTCAGTGATGATTTTCTGGTGCCGTGAGGACTCAATTTCCCATTTGTTCTGTTACCCACCAAACTTGTTATTATCTAACACCAGTCACCAACACAAACCTGGTAACTTCACCGTCGGGAGGCGAAGATGTTTTTTTCGATTATCACAATACACATTGCAACCTAATTAATACAGTTTACAGTAGAGTTTTGTTTACACGTCCTAGCGATTATTTGCGTGGCGCCTGTTTGGTGTGGTTTCCACTAACTCGGATCCCCCGTCGAATGTCTTCACACAAGCTTAAACGAAACCTGTCGGATCCAGCCTGTTTTTGTTATGTGAATTATATTCGTTTTAAGATCTGGAGTGAGTAAGGTGATTACTTTTCAGATCAACTCACAAAGAAATTCGTTCACTTTGGTGATCTTCCCCGCTGTCAATGCGCCAGCAAAGTTGTTTTGCTATTCCCTTCCTGAAGGGTTTGATCCACTTCAGTCTTCAGAGTATTTTGTGTGTGGTTCTGGAAGATTTCTCCCAGCAGGGGAGATACCTAGTATTGAGAGTTACCCTTTGGCGGGGCGCTTGAAACCAAACCTAGATAAGTTAAATCCAGATGACCAGCTAGCATTTGACAGGTATTACCCGAGATACCATGGTTATTCCGTTCTTATTTCTGCGACTGTTTCATCCACGTTGCGATGGTTCTCGTTGACTTTTACTACATCATGCTGAATCTAACTTGCGTCTCGAAGACATCAGCACATCCTACTGTGTTCTGCTGCGTTTCATCGTACATCCAGCATATTTATTCTTTCCTTTATTCAGCTTCTTGCACTATGTCTGAGGTGCGAAGCGTTGAGTTGATGAAAGAACTACTCCATTGTGCCAAATTGGATGATTCATGCTCATGCGGTCCTATACAGTCGGTTGCGTTTTCTCATTCCTTAGCTTCTGACAATTACAAAGTATTCGAAGTGTCCAATGAGCTCGCTGAGCAATTGATTCGACCTGGTGCAGAGTGCGTTGTGGAGCTAAAAGACGAGCCGCGAGAAGGTAGCCTTGGACGCGCATTTTTATGCACTGAAGATCAGACGTTTGCGATTGTGGAAGCAGAAACGTCAAACTCACTCCTCCTAACCTCAAACTGGTACCTTCCAAATTCGGACAACAAAGCTGAAATGGTTCATATTCAAGATGTTTTAAACACTACTGTGAACGCCATTAAGACATCATACTATGAGTTGAACCCTTGTATCGCACCTTCCCTTAGACTTTTGAAGCAGCTTCTCTGCAAATCTGTTTATCACGGGCCGGCAACTGAAGAGTCCACCAGCACATCTGATGCCAGTCATTTCAGCCGAGAAGATCTATCCAGACTACTTCCCTGTAGCCAGTCGGAACTAACGAGTGCTCTTATGCGGCTGCGCGCTTGTGAAGTGAACGGAAAGATTAGAATTATGGACGTTGAATATTTGAATCAAGTTGGTTGCGTGTTGTAGCTATTGTTTGGTTCAATATTGAATCTGTATATTGGCTTTTAAACAGTGATTATTTACTTGTTTTCTGTAAGGACTTGCATGTTGTTTGGATTGGACTAGTAAAAGGTTTTCGTGTTCATCTCCACTATCCTACAGTTTAAACAGCTTGTGGCTAGAGACTTGGCGGACGATAGTGACTAGTTAGTTTCTTTTTTAGTATCCTTGGTTTCACGATAGTTAGATACAGGTGTCAGGCACCAATGGACTGTTATCAGTTATGCTGATGATTACAAGCGATCGTATAAGTTTCAACTATAGGTCGATTGCTTTTATTGTTGACACGGGCATATTTCCTATGTGAATCCAAGGGTTACCTTTTTTCACACTTTTTGTCAGGTTCCGAGTTGGTTACACCTAGAAGAGTAAGCTGGAAGCCTCATGGCATCGAACTGACTATTTCCAGTTGGGTATTTACTCTATGTCATCATTGCTAGTGGACCGGGTGTACGCGAGTGTTAGAAGTTCATCTATCAATCTAGGCTGGGACATTGGCGATTCATACATGCATTTACGTTGCCTAATAGACACCGTTATCCGCGCAACAGTTGTCGCTTACTGGGGATAATTTCGAAAATGGAGTGTGCGCCTGTAAAATGTTCATTGCTGCTATCTACAAAGCGTAATTACGTGCAAAAACCCTGTTAATTGGTAAATTGCTCAGGGCATCAAAGACTAATCGGTGCCTTATTCTGTTCTCTGTTTTTCATGCAGGTTATCCGAGACATTTTCTCGTGTGCTGACGAGCACGCTTGGCAATGGCGTGTCAAGGGTTTTCCACTCAGAGCCTTACTGGATATACTGGCTGAGAACCATGATAGGTCGGTTTTGCAGCAAATAATCCCTTTGTATTTCGCCCAACGCCGCTCATCTACATTCTTCGTCGACCAATCAGATACTTTCGTATTCCCCCGGAACTCCAAAATTTGTCAATTAGTTGGTGAGCATTTATTGTCTGTGACACACAGCTTCGACCTGACTGATTTCTTGGCTGTATGGAAAGCCGCCGTGCCTGATGGCCTGCGACCAAAATTGCGTGCACACCTGACCTGCGCGGGTAGAGCATTTTCTCAGCAAACGTCCGCTGGTCCGCTCAGCACCGGTCGTATGCCGATGGATATGCAGTCCACTCGATTTCGCAGTATTTCCCGTCTTTGTTCAGAAGATTTGCCGGACGAAAGTGTGGATGCTCGATTGGCCACTTTATTTCAACGGTCGATCTCCTGGCCCGAGGCTGAGTTGGCTAGCTACTTGTCCGAACTAGTTGTGATTCCTGAGGGAAAGTTAGACAAGCCTTTCAATTACCTTCCAAACACCACTGCAGTGCCCTATGTTTCATCCGGTTCTGACTCCGATTTCGACTACACAGATCCCATCGATCTGGACGGAGAAGTTGACCGTACGGAGGAAGCTTTCCTCAAACCAATCCCACCCACTGTTGGATCTGTACTCAGTCGTCTCTGTCGTGTAACTAACACGAAGTATGGAAGATTTTATACGGAAAAGCATTCGGTTAATTGATTGTATAATAGTCAAATTGCCACTGCCGCTGCTTCTTTTACAGTTAACCTGTATTCCTTTTTTACTTGGACATGTTTTTAGCGAATCAGAAACTGTTTGTACGTGTTTTATGTTTTCACACCTTGTTTTCTTTTCATGATGATGCACTCATTTGTGTCGCCTCCACGGTGTGACTTGCCTTCGTATTCATCAAGGCGTCCTGAATCGGTTTCATGTTGCTTTCGCCCAGGTGTCAGGACCTTGTCTATCCGTTTAGGCCTTCGTGGCGTGACCGTTAGGTACAATTTGGAACTTGGTCTATGGAGTTGAGGTTTAATCGTGTTCATTCGTTCAGTCTTTAAGAATATGTAGACAAAAATGATTGGACCTTATGCTAAGGCTACCAACTAATTGTCTGCCACCGTTTGCCGACTGTCTCAGGACACAAGGTGGCAAGCTGTAAATCGGCACAGAAAAGTGACAGCTTCCAGTAGATTTGCCACAGTAGTCCACGTTTGTAATCCGGGTCGAAGACCTCATGGCTGTGATTGTTGCTAGTCGAGTTCACCTTCGCAATTATTGTCATCGTTTGACCGCACTGTCGTTGAAGTATACGTAGTTAATGGAGCACGGCAGTAATGGCTCTGTTGATACTGTTTTATCCAGAGTTGTTAACCGCGGAGTGTTTCAGTTATGACAGTTTTATACAGTACTTCGTTTCCCTCTCTTGTATCTTTACACATTGACTCGTTTTGTTTTGTCATGATTGTATGTCAGTTAAGTATCAGTGTCACTTATTCATGTATGTCGCTATTAATGTTGATGACGATGAGTTTACAACTACTTCATTGTGGTCTGTCATTCTGAACCACGCTCCGTTTTCTTTCCTGGATGTGCATGAATGTTTTATGGTTCTTCCATTCAAGTCCTAATAGGGAATCAGCGGATCTATGTGCAAGTTGATGCTCTCCGCTGTTATTATATGACAGTTAACCTGTGCGAGAATTGTTCCGAATTTGTTAACCTAGTGAACCCAGATGGAGAATATTATCCCTCATATATTACGTTATAGACTACTGCTGTTACTCGTGTACCACGGTTTCTTGGGAAAACGAATTGTTTAGAATGCAAACTCTGACAGTCCACTAAGATGCTCGACAGCTCGATCACCAGAGTCTTCGACATCGTTGACATTATTTAGCAAGGATCAAAACAATGAGTTTAGAGTCAGTCTGGTTGTGGGAGTGGGCTTCGCTCCAAATTTCTTTCTGGTTTTCTTCTCGACTGCTTATGGCCGGGCAGCTCAAATGTATTCAATCAGCATGCGATCATGGATGCCGCACGACAGCCATAACTGAGTTCAAAGCTGAAAACTGATGTGTATTTAGTGCGCGGTCTAGCGGTTGGTTTTCATGTTGATTGTTCACTTGGTATTGTTTGCATTGCTGTCTCGTTAAGTTTGATAGTCTCCATACACCCTGTCAAGTCACCAGAATTTACTTCACTTGTGGACGTAGATTTGTGAAATATCCGTCCGCCGATCATGCTAAACTGCATTAAAACTGGATTTTTGTGCGTCAGTAGCACCGGCTGCATTATGAGAGCTGTGTTAACAGTGTGAGAATGGACGACACATTGGGCTTGTTTCCAGAGAGTTGATTGACTGCTTAAGGCTTGCTTACTGTTGACAGTATACAGGCACTACGTGGTACACCCCGGAAAAGACACTCTCGTGCAAGAAATATTTTAACAAGTTACATAATTGCTTGCAGTAGCCTAGGTATCGATTTACACACGGATGACGCAATTGGTGTTGGACGAAGCCGCGATATCGACGAGGCAGAAGCACGGCTGGAGGTAGCTACTGTTAAACGGTGTATGAAACAATTTTTAACCATATCTACGAACATGGTTAGATTCCTGATCAGACTATACGGCCAAAATGGGCGAGGTGATCTGCAGCGTTCATCTTGCATAGACTCAATAAAAACGTCCTCCTCGATTAGCTTTGCTACAATTATGTGGATGTGTACTATAGTCACTTTCCCAGAGTAGTTGAGCGGTTTGCTGTTACTTTGCATTTCTTTCTGGAGGTTGCTGTTTAATTGACACCAAACATTCACCCTTTCAGCATATCTCACTCGTTCATCCGACTCAACCGTGTTTCATCGGATTGTGTATGCTGCCCGACAAACACGATTGGAGGACCGACTGAGAACCACTTCAGGAAGTTGTCTTAATGATGAGTTGAACATCGTTAACGGTTGGTCGCAGCTTTCACATTATTATCAATTTTTTAGTTAGCTCGCTGCGCAGAGGTAGTTGACTCGAGTTTCACTCTCATCAGAGCGAATGCACCTGAGCACTTCCATATGATGTTTCAGTCGTGCCTAATGTGGAGTCAGTGCTGCAGTAGTCAACATAAATGCCTCAGATCGATGGCTGGAGTATCAATCCGGCTGCGTCAAGGATATGCACTACTAGCAATCTCCGGTGATAGTGAAACACTAGTGAGTTTTTGCGAATGTGGCTGAATAAAAAGTCGACGGAGATGCTAAAGTTGTCGCCGATGTTCTACATGAATTGATTAAGTTCGTGCAATAACAAATAAGGACATCTCAACAATAGGCGGTATGAGAGATGAAATCAATAATTTGGTCTGTATTGTCTGGGCTGGGATGCAAGCTCAGTTTGGCGGTGCTTTTCTGGACTGCGCTGCATGGCTTGGCGTGTACCGTGCGTCCGAAAGATGTGGACTGTGCAACGGCCAGATTAGCTGGTTGTGTGTAGGATGAGAGTGTACTCGCATTTTCGTTGGATTCGCTCGACCCCATCGATTCAGTGCTATGACTACCGCGATCCACGCTTGATAACGCCAGACTTCACATATGTATCTGTAACTGTTTCAGTGCTTGAGCGGCGACGCCGGCCTTGGAACCAGTGTGTATCGGTGAGTTGAAACAGACGAAGTGAATGTACGATATGTCGCTAACAGATTATGCTATCACGATTTTTTCACCGAACGCTGAATAGTAGAATGGCCACATTCAATGAGGAAACAAAGTTACAAATTACCAAATGCATTATCGAAAACTAACTGTACAGGCTACTCATGTAGATAGCTGATGACGGTTTACAGTCGATACTTTAATTTCGCCAGATGCAAGTACTTGTAGGCCGTGGGGTGACTAGTTTGTTCTTTGTGTCTGTCTGACTTTTCTTGCGTTGAGTCCCACTCTCTTCAATTCATTCTGCTGGACAGTAGCCACTCGCTGTTTGATCTGGGCGAATTATCATACTGGAACCCGAGCGCACTCCTGGAACGTAAGTGAGAGGACGACGTACCAGTAATCTGAAAACTGAGCAGCGTATTGAACGGGTTTTTATTCATATGGTCCATGGCGAAAGTTCAGTAGAGACTACTAGTTAGCTTAATGCATGTGTGTACGCGACCGATCACCCGTACTTCAGTTCGAAGGCTTTTGGAAGAGTTTGTTTGAACGGACAGTGTTCATGGTCTTCGAAGAAGTGGTCCACCGCGCGCATCATCAGATGATTTTTCTGTTAATGAGGTTCTGCGACTTGTCAAAAACAGTCTCCAGAACAGCGTCCGTCAAGAATTTAACATTTCGAAGTCCATTGTACCCAGGTTACTCAGAAGATACACGTATCCGTTCTAGTGGGTGACCAGATTACAGGGGCTTCGGTTGTCGGATGCGGACAAACATGAATAACCTTGCACGCGGTATTTATCGGGAAAGGACATACGTTCGACAGTAGTTACTGACGAAGTAATATCCCGTCGAAATGTACTCGCGCGGAAACCCCATTTTTATCACGTCAGTAACCCCATCGATTTGCTCCAGTCCGACGTCAACATAGCCGAAAGCATGTTTTGAGGGAGGGGCTCGTTAAAACATGGATTGTCGAGCCTTTCTTTTTTGATTAAAAACGTTAAAGGCAAAATGTCTGTTCGCAGTAATTTGCAAACTAGGGCGTCCCTATCTCCATATGCTATAGTAGAATGGTGTACCAGCACTTTGACAACTGGGATTACCAGGTCACGTTGGTGGGCCGTGAGCAACTACCGGTAATGCGACCGTTTTTGTACTTTACAGACTAACCGTACGCAGTGTGTAGGGGTTACTGGTATCACAAACTAGAACTGGATCGAGTGAGAATAGGAAACTTCCAAGTATTCAGACGAGTCATACATGCTGGTTGTCTCAAACCCTTTTGTTCGAACTCCGGATTTTGTTGCCGGGTTCGTAATCCTCGGATCTGCTGTGTACCATTTGTATCGGCTATTGCCAGTGAGCGGAGGTTGATGTGCGTGGATTCACAGCGAACGTGAACTTAGTGTGATATTCAATTCAGGATATGCAAGTTAGCATTTGAAGTGTAAGCGTCAGTGGCTAGCTGTGCTATACATTTTCACCGGAACACACAACATCGCTAAAGTACCTAAGAATGCCATACCTTGATCACTAAACATGTGAGACGGTCGAGGGAAGTCGGTCAGTGTATCCCATAGAATTTGCAGGAAGTTGCCACTCAAGGCATTTATGAAACTGTAGACCAGTAAGCAAATGGCCGGCGGTTTTATTGGATTGNTATTCAATTCAGGATATGCAAGTTAGCATTTGAAGTGTAAGCGTCAGTGGCTAGCTGTGCTATACATTTTCACCGGAACACACAACATCGCTAAAGTACCTAAGAATGCCATACCTTGATCACTAAACATGTGAGACGGTCGAGGGAAGTCGGTCAGTGTATCCCATAGAATTTGCAGGAAGTTGCCACTCAAGGCATTTATGAAACTGTAGACCAGTAAGCAAATGGCCGGCGGTTTTATTGGATTGTGTGCTAAGTTACTTCAACTGTGGAACTGATCAATAATGAGTGTTCAACCCACGACTGTGTGCACTGAGCTTTGGTCCACTTTCCTATAAAACAGCCGTGGTTGTCATCACGTTGGATATGACCGAATTATTTCACATAGAATCTCAGCTGCACACGCACGTGGGCAATGTTCAGGTTCCCCATAGTACTTAACGTGTGATTTGCGCGACCGTTGATCAGAGTTCATTACTGATGAGCTCTGGCAACAGTGGACGTTTCTTTTCAGTGTGGATCGACTAAAATCTCCATCCGAATATGTAGGTTGCAATCAGTTGTGGGTGATGTTCAGTTTATATCAACCCATCCCTTTACTACTCACTAGTAATCAAGTAAACACACAAACCGATGAAACGTTCTTCGGTGATGTTCGGACACATCATTCGGGGAAGTGGACAGAAGCAGTTAACCGTAGCTAGGATGCTCGGATCCGGCTTGGAAAATGCATGTATTCCATTCCCAACTTAGTAATCTAAGTGAATATCCAATCACGTACGGTTGGCGGCATCCGACTCGGATTAGCCTGTCACAGTGGCCGAAGCCAAAGGACGCTTGCGCTTAACCATCACTGTGATTAGCTTGTGCTGCACCATTTGCAGTTCCACCCGCATACTAAATATCCCGTGTAAACCCGAAGGAATAAGACCGGGAGGTATGACAATGGGACCTTTGTATCCAGCCGGCCAATGCTGGTTAGTCAGTTGATTGGCCAATAAGGAAAAGAGACTTTTATCTCTCGAAAACCAAACAGAGAGAGACTGCAATGACGAGATCTAAACTAACAAGAAAAATTTGTGATGTGTAATGCAAAAAGCATTAAAGTATGTTAGTGCATCCCAGAGAAGATAAGAATGAAAAACGAAATTCTCATTGAACTATGAAAAGCTAGGGAAACAATTCATCATACAATACACCAACAAAGCCGAAGAAAAGAATAAATAGATGGCCGCAGACACCCAAGTTTCTGAAAAGAGGAGCGGATTAATTGGCAAAGACCAGGCTGTTAGCCAATACAGTCGTTAACAGGAGTAGAATGGGTTTGCTTATATGACCTACCTGAGCCTAACGTACTCGCCGCCTCTTCGCAGACGGTGTACTGTGAGTACGTTGGTGACCTATTAATCCCAAACGGCCAACGCATTTGCGGTCGCACACATCGCAACGCGACCTATAGCACTGATGGTTACTTTACGTTCCACTCGCGGCCGCGTAATAACTGCTCGTTGTACTTTCGGGCGCCCGTGCGAACCGTATTCCTCCAGACCGTTCGGTTCGACGCTGTCTTCCCAACATCTAAAATCAATGTTACAACGTGAAAGACTTACCTGTACAAAATCCTGGTTTCTCCGCTTATGACCACCGGGATTTCGCTTACCTGTTATCAATCGTCCGTACAATAACTGCTTCGTGATACCATCATCGCCCATCCGACGGACGTGACCGAGCCAACGGAGCTGATTAAGCATCAGCATAGATTTCATTCCGTTGGGATTGCTTACGATTGTGTCGTTTGAGCCAACTCTCTTCAGTATCACGTATTCACCGATTAACAGGTCGGCCAACTGAAAATAATTTAATAAAGTGTGGAATGCTAGATGCCATCTCCAGTTAATTTCTGTTTTTGCGCAACTGCTACCAGATAGGTTACCCAACGTTTACACGAACAACTTAGGCAGATGCACAAATGTTACACCTCAACTGTTCATCGAACCGAGAAACAGGCCAGTGTTTTGTCCCAACCATCCTGTGCAATACTCAGCAACAGCAGCACTGGAGGCTGATTTAGACCGCCTAGAAACCACATGAGTGTCGACAAAGGTGAACTACTCCTTCTGGGCCGCCGGCGTTGTAGCAGTAAAAAATACCAACAGTCCCATTCCATCTTGCGATGTTTTCTCGACGAGTCTGAACAAGCCTTTGCAGACACATCTGTATCTGTTTGCTGTGCTAGAATACCTGTATACTCCATTCAATGATGGCAAAATATTGTAAGATATCCGCACCAAATGTAGTACGAATGAAGTTGAATAGTTTGGGCGTCGTGTTTAACATATTATTGATATACAGATTGGGAATAACACAACGTTTCGAGCAAGTTGTAATACTCTACGTTTCAACCACCTCGGGTGGCCTTCCTCAGGAGTGTTGTGTTATTCCCAATCTGTATATCAATAGCAAAATATTCTCGAAGATCGACCTCTCTGATGCATACCTCCAAGTTGAGATGGAATATAGTTGTGAACACCTACTAGCGATAAACGCACATTGAGGACCGTGCCGCTACAACAGGCTTCCATTCGGTGGTAAATGTGCACCAGCAATATTCAAGCAAATTATGGACGCCATGCTTCGTGGGCTCGGCTCTCATTCGCCGCTTCTTATGTGGACGATATCATTATTGTGAGACCCTCACCAGATGTGCACAAAACGCATTTACAAGTGTTTAGTCGTATACGTGAATACGGATTCACCTTACGAAACAAAATGTGGGTTCTCCTTGCCTCAAATCAAATATCTGGGATTCAACGTCGATTGCAACGGTCGTTGTCCAGACCCCATAAGAATCTCCGCAATTATAAACCTCCCTTCTCCATTCAATCGAGTACAGTTACAGTCATTCTTCGGTCATGTGAACTACCATAACAGTTTCGTGCGTAACATGTATCAACTACGAGCACCATTAAACAATCTGTTACACGAGAACACCAAGTGGGTTTGCTTTCGTGAGTGTCAATGTGCATTGGATGGCTTCAAGCAAGTCTTGCCTCCTGACCTATTATGACCCTAATCTCCCTATTATTGTGGCTGTCGACGCTTCTGACTATGGCATCGGAGCTGTGAGTTTACACCCGTTTCTTGATGGTCACCAGAAGACAAGCAGCTATGCTTCGCGAACACTGTTACCTGCCGAGAAGAATTGTAATCAGATCGAGAGAGGTGGTTTGGCTCTAATTATCGCCGTGAAAAGTTTCCATAGGATGTCGCACGGCCGCTGGTTTACATTATGCACGGATCATAAGACCCTGTTGTGCATGCTTGCTCCAACACTGGGTATACCTGTTCACACGGACAACAACGTTTCGCCGATACATTCGAAGGGGGTCTTCACAAACTAGAAGGGAAAAGAAGGGCGTGAGAAATTTCGGACGCTTTCTTGCGTACCTAACGTTATACATCAAATACGGCTCCACCAAACGGAGTTTCACCAACCAAGGCTTTTCTTAGGCGACGGATGAGAACGGTATTCGGTGCCATGCTTCCCGTCAAGCGGGCGGGCCAACGCAACATCAAGATGGAGAGACAATTTAACGAGCATCGTGGAACCAGGACTCAAGAGTTCCGCCCAGGTGACCCATTGTTCGCTCTAACATGTCATGGCCGTGGATGTAGCTGGGTGCCGGGAACTGTGGCTCGCCGCCGAGATCATGTGTTATATGAACTCACTGTCTACAGCAAGAAAAAGACACATCTGACGACGAAACTGCAACATGTGCGATAGACGGGAAGACATCAATGAATTACCTCTTGATATCCTGCTAGACACGTTTGCACTGTTAACAAACGTGGCTGAGAGTAACACCATAGAAAACACTGTACGAGAAAATCCCATCCTCGAAACGCGTCGTTCACTACGCACTCGGGCTCCAATACGGTGCCCCAACGTGGACCCTTCTGAAAAGTCGTACGAATGGCACATGTCTTAACAGAGGAGGGTGTTGGATCTGAATCGGACAGACAGACTCGTACTCACACACGCACACACAATCACGCATCCCAAGTTATGCCAGATATGCCATGCAGCAAACTGCCTGGTCGTGTGTACAAGTAGTTACCGACTCGTCAGTCGGTTATTGCTCGTTTGCCTCTGACAATTCATATCTTATATGCTTGTACCATTTTAATTTAATCAATGCACTCTGTACCTGGTGGCTTACCAACTCGTGTTCTGTTTATCCGAGCGAGGAATCTTCAACACTTAACATGTGTGGTTTGTGAGAACATTGACTAGAGTTTATTACTGATGAGCTCTGGCAACAGTGGACGTTTCTTTTCAATGTGGGTCGACTAAAATCTCCATCCGAATATGTAGGTTGCAATCAATTGTGGGTGATGTTCAGTTTATATCAACCCATCCCTTTACTACTCACTAGTAATCAAGTAAACACACAAACCGATGAAACGTTCTTCGGTGATGTTCGGACACATCATTCTAGGGAATGGGCACAAGACGTGAAGAGGACACGGCTTTTATTCGAAACCCAGCAAACTGAGTGAATATCCAATCACATATAATGGATGAATCAAACTGCCACTGTCGTTTGAACCAACTCTCTTCAGTATCACATATTCACCGGTTAACATTGCAGTCAACTGAACACGATTTCATAGAGTTGGGAATGCTGGTTGTCGGAGGCCAATAGTTGCGGCCACGTGGGCTGTTGGAGCGGAACGATGAATAAAAATTTCACTATAGCATGTCAGCCGGAAGAGTGTGCGTCTAGATGCACCAGGGTGATTGGTTCAACAGTCACACAAACAGTCCGAAAGTCCCTGGTGATGGTGACTGAATTCATGCGTGAGCAGCTATCAGATCAATTGATTTGGTCTTTCTCAATAGCGGTTTCAGATACAAGGATTTGGTGTGTGGACAATGACCAGTGATGTTGACAGGATATGTGGCTACCATATGTGGGGAGCGAGCGACAACGGCCCGCATGTGGAGTGAAACCATCCTGCGACAAAGACCACCAGTTTGGGATAAACTGACGCAAGAATATCGCTCAGAGGCCGGGCACAGTGACCGACCGAAATGTGCATTCTACCTGTGTGAGACGTTTCTTTCGGGCGATTCTGTGTGGTCGAAGAGCGAGTTATGTTTGTTGGCAGTGGTACTAGGATACCAAGCAGTATAGCTTACGTTTATGTTTTTTATTTGTCTGAAACTAAAAGCGTCCATGTGGTCTTATGTCTTTCCGCCTGCAGCAACATGGTTCAAACGATGCTCATTTGTTTCGGTGACGGCAGTTGTTTCAACATAACTGAGACATCCTAATCAACGGGTTGTCGATTGGATAGAACATAGCGATTCTGCTCATCTTTCTTTCGAAATGACCGGGCCAGCTGAACAATATTAATACAATGTTGTGGTTAAGATTTTGGATTCGGTCAGCCTGCGTGGGGTTACTGGCGTTGAGGTCAACACGGTAGTCCCACAGACACGAGGGTCATAATCCAATCTCCGATCCGGGCAAGGAAATGCGCCACTTATGAGCTCTAGTAAGAGTGAGACTGGAGTCTAGTGCTTCTTTTCGAAATGGGCCTGCTAAAAGGCTTGTCTGAATGCTAAGACTGCGATCAAGTGTGGGTGGTGTTCAGTTCGAAATGATCTAAATCTCTGAACGTCTACCACTGATCACCGGGACTTGGTACAGAAACATTTCTTTCAGTACCTGGGGCCACTTTGGCCAAACGTAACCCCCTAATCTGTATGGCACTTTATCTCCATTCCGCTGAATTAGCCAATGTCTGTTGAGGGCCTGTTCTGTGTGTGCCCCTAATCACAGGGACGTCTCATTCACTTATTCAATCGTTTTGTTCCTTCCTTATTTGTTCATCAGTGGCCTTTTAATTGTCATTTATTTTCTCATAATTGTGCCACCCACACGTGAGGATCTATTGGAAACAATCCGTTCATTAAGACTCTGTCTCTCAGTACTTCTGTGGAGATTTGCGGTAACTGGTGGTCTCCTCGATTCCGGAATGGAACAAACCAGTGTGGCGTTTCATACAGTGCCTTGGTGAACCAATTAAATAAGTTATTGTGGGATACTTTTGAAGACGACAATACAAGAGTGCGAACAAACAGTTAACCTTTCATCATAATTGACTTGCGATACGGGGAATTTATGAATCTTAATGGGAATCATCAACTACCTTTTTAGCCAGTCGTTGAAAGTCCATTTGTTAGGACCATTTCACAGTTAATACCAATTAGGCGCTCCATCTCTAAACTCAATAAACGTGTAATCCATTCGGGTTCAGACAGTAATCTCAGAGACCATCGCAACGGTCGGAGTGTAGGAGTAATTAATCTTTCGTAGATTGATTCATTTATTCTTTCATTCTCGTGATGTGGTGTTGGGTACAGATTCCAGAACTGTTTTCAGAGTTCACGGTCTCCAGTACTGGAGAATTATACATACACATTTCCTGACTGTTCCATTCTCACGGTTGTATCGCTTCAAGGTCACATAGCCTCCAACGGTACCAATGTGCAAATCTAAAAACAACCGTTTACTCAATTGTTAGATCTTACAACTCACTGCGTTTTACACATCCGGCTTTATGTTTCCACAAATGCCCCTGGGTGTTTGTGAGCACATTTTTCGCCAATTAAGTAGCAAACTGACTCTATTTTTAACTTCGCATGTTCAATGTCCTCAGGGAAAAACACCTATGCTGTTCCAGCTTTATCAAATCTCTTACTAGAAAATACATGAACTACCGCACACGTTGATGACTTCGGGCGCTCGGTCGTTAGCGGTTCACCTCCACTCTCACGTTGCCTTACAGCACACTCGACCGATTTCATCACAGATCTGGGAGGCTCACAGTACAGGACGGACGGAGTGCAAGTTCCACGGCTCGTTTTGCTTACTACACGGTGCGGAGAGCAAGTTAAAACACACCCCCACATCAACTCACATTCGTGAGTTTCCCGCCGGCCTTTCTTTGGTTCTCATGATTTGTTCCACGTTCACTTAAACGACCTCAAATAATTTTAGAGCCCGTATGATTTTATAATACTCCTACACTTCACGTACTGTTATTGATATCATTCTTTGTATAAATCTGTTTAGTAGTCACGTTTTGCGTACTTTTCAATTATTACCAACCACAACACCAGTCACAGTTATTCGTATGCCGCCGTCTTCACCGATTGACCAGTAAGCCTTATCTACTGAAAGCATTAGGGATCTGACTTCAACTTTCCCAATGGTTTATGGGATTATTCCAGTGATATTTGAGATTTGTCGACACCGTGGTTCTTGGTTGAATATGGCTTATTTATTATGTTTGGCAACAATTGTCTGTGGATTGTTAAAACATACGAAGCGTTTGCTATGATCTAACTGTGGTCGACTTGTTGAATTGCTGGACAATATTGACTTTGTTTACAGAAGGTTCGTCTAGTTCTTCCTTACATGTTTGTGCTTTTGATGTCAAAACAAAGATTTGAAACTTATTACGTGAAACCATCTGTCTTCGAAAGCCATTTTGTGTATAGGCATATGTATCTGCGTATTTGTTGCACTCTTTCTGAACCAAATAACTGTACTTTTGACCATCGTCCGGACTCCGTTGTTTTAACAAGCTTATATCCTGTTCATTTTCGGACAATGCGCAAAGGTATTGTACACCTTGGCTGTTCCCTTTTCCTTTCACTTGAACGCCCAGATAATCCGCGTTTGCTTCAGTCGCCGCTTCGACGTTTCCGGAAATCACAAAGTCGCTGGGTTAACAGACTAAGCGTAACTCGGTGAGAAACCCTATTTTCCACGGACAGATTTAGTATGAATTTTAGGTAGCTCTGGACTTCACTTGTGGCACGTATTACCAGGTCTTATTGCGCGACGTCTATGTTTAAATTCACCTTGCTGAAAAAACGCCAAAGTGAACGTACTATGTTATTGCTCGTTCGAATCTGTTGAATCAGCAAAATGTGACCGCCCGTTATCTGACGAAATCACTTCCGTCACTAACTGTTAACACTTCGATTTACGATCACCCGCCACTAAAATTCAAACCAGTAAATCATTCAAAAATACGTACTCAACAACAAAAGGTGAACGGAGTAACCAAATATTTCCACAATTCTGCACAATCGTGACGGAGCCAGTTTCATAACAAGGAATTTCATTGTATCAGCGTCTATTGTGCGCACAAAACTGGTTGATATTGACTGATTGTTGCATCTGTATTCGGGCTCTACCAGCAGCAAGCCTTACGGACAATAATAACGGTAGTGAGAACAACCGACGCAGTAGAAGCACATACTGTATCGTCGCACTGACAGGCGTTGGCGTCATTTTAAAGTGCGTGGACCGAGTGAGCCGTTGGCCGTGGAAACCGCGACCAATCAGAACACACCTCAAGCCTTGGCACAAGGCGGCCTTGACGTGTACACGACACTGACTCGCGTTACTACACTAATTGTCAACAATTTCTGATTGCGATCATGTGACGATAACTTGAACGATCTGAACGAGCCAGCTAGGTGTTCGGTCCTAAGGTGTATTTGGCGACCAACGAAGCTGGATCTTTCAAGTTTGTTCCTGACAGCAGGGCATTTTGAACACTACCGTTAACAGCCGCTTGGGAATAAGCTACCAACACGTCGATACAAACACTAGTCTGTTCTGCCCTTGTAGACGTCTCCGCAGTTGCAAGTGAACAGGTGGGCTATGTGAGATATTGATTGATTGGTAGGAAATGCGACGCCGCTCTGGCGCACCCACCTTCCTGATGCAACTGAACGGTTGTATAAGTTGCAATTGTGACATCAGCTCGTGGTACACAGTGTTACTTAATTTGTCAACCTTGTGTGGCAGTTGTGAAAATCAAACCGCCAGCAGCTGACCATTCTAGGGTGTTCAGTGAAGAAACGGATAGTAATGACATCAGCGAGGTACAGCGTTCCTTTCCTACACCGTGAACAACTTCGCCAATGTGCTTTTGATGTGACAGTAGCCAGCATAAAACAGACTATCAGCCATGTGCGGCTCGTAAACTTGTCTGCAAGAGCTGCGGTAAACAAGGACATTTTGCTCGTTGATGCACATCCCGTCAAGTAGCGCAGATGAGCCAAGATAGTCTTGGTGTCGACTCTCCATCGTTATTGACAGAGCACAGCTACTGAGTACATAATTTTACTCTCTTTCGGAAGCAGAAGCACGAGTTTCCAGAGCTCAAGCTCCCTTCATCGGACATCTGAACGGTAGCTATTTGTGCACACCGGCATTGGACAGACAGAATGAATTCGATTCTGCCTTTTCGACAACACAACCGCGCCTGACTCCTCTGGCCAAACGAGAATCGGCTGTTGTTATGAAGGAAATGGGTTCGTACGAGTTGGTGAAACTAAGTGATGGTTCCAAACGGATCACATTATTCACTAACCTTAAAGAGGTGTCAAAATATGGCATCGCCGCTGTGTTAATTTTAGTTGAATATACACTGTACACATGAAAACCCAATGAGTCGTGACAAAGGGATCACTGATAAACAGATTGGGAATAACACAACGTTACGAGCAAGTTGTAATACTCTACCTTTCAACCACCTCGGGTGGCCTTCCTCAGGAGTGTTGTAATCGGAATCCCTTTGTAACTTTTTCAGTTCGATTCCAACTACGTGACAAGGATCTCTCCTTCGGTGCTTCAAAATTCCGGTTTGGTATAGTTAAGTTGGGACCTATCTGTCTAACGGGCAACATATTACGAGTCCTTGAGAGGTATGCATATCATGCGATAAGTCTTCTCACATGCACAATTCAGCCGTCGGAGCTAAGCTTGATCGGTGGTTGTCATAAGTGTATCTTGAAGTACATGCCAAGTGACAGGCTTCAATATCATGTCCGCCGTCATTTGGACGACAGTTTCGCCACCATCTACTTGGTTGTATAGACTGATGACAGGATAAAGAACTTTTGACGGATTTTATTCATGAGCTAGTGAGCGATGCCACTTGTGTGCACACTGCGTGCTGGGTCGGTCAGACAAATTTCAGTCTGTTTTTCACTCGCACCATGGTTTGATAACTTAAAACTTTCTGTGATTGCACAAGAGTGACAATCAGCCGTGGTCTTGATATACATCTGATCGAGGATATGACAACACACAAGATGGTGTTTCCTTCGTCATATCGAAGGCCTCATTTAGAGGCTGGTAGAAAATCTCAACACTCCATAAGAGTGACCGATAATAAGCCGTCAGGTCAGCTTGCCTCGGTGGAATTCAGCCGGATGAGTTCTTAGAGAACAGCTAAGCTCTCAGCTGGAGCAGATTACTGTTGACTTCATCCCACCTACCACACGCTCAACCCTACAATTTGAATCTCAACGTGGGAATGAGAAGATGCGAGTATCACCGTTTACGGGGAACGGATCAAGACTTAAACCACAGGGATTGTGAAGTTATTTGGCAAATCACTATCATACCAGACAGTCAACGAATCAGATGGGAGGAACATACATGATAGTCGTGGTTGTAGAATGTGACAGACGATGGGGTATCGGCAAACAAACGAGATAACAGTTCGGATAAACTTAATGCGTACAGGCCTCAGACCGCACGGTTGCAGCCTGCTTGATAAATTGAAACAGAATAGATCCACCAACACCCCATGACACCGAATCTGTCTCAGACTCACTTCGAACAGTTGACGTTCGATTCCACCCGTAATTCTGCACAAAGCCCCTGATGCCAATACACCCGAAACTGGCTTCATCGACGTTGCGCGATTTCGCCCACTTCTTTGGGTGATTTGCACTCTACTAACAGACCAACAGATAAATTTAATGAAAACATGTACAAGGTTTAGCAAGTAGTGAAGGTTCGGAGAAATTTTCAGTAACACACTGATTTTCTCCTTTAGAGGGCTTAATTTAAAACCGTACCTTTGGTTGACTAAAATTTAGCGCAAATCAAACGTTGCGTATGTATTCATGATTCACTGTCTGCTTCTAGGTTTCTGCATATATAGGCCCAACGTAAGCACAGCAGTTTTACATCTCAAAAACCTGAAAACAAGAAACAAAATGTCGAAGAACAACATCAGTTAATTTCTCACATCGTATGGACCGTACTAGTTTTGACTATTGCACGTTCCATTGTTCCGTTTTTGTGGTCATTAAGTGAGGGTTTTCACCTTGCTGTTTGGGCGTTCCTACTGCGCTGCATTAGTCAGTATCATTTAGCAATCAGTGTGTGTACAAAACAGTTATGTGTGAGCTTTAGACTCCCATGAATCTGATAGTTTTTCGCTGTCCTATGTTCCATTTGCTGTTTTATTTCAATACCCTCACACCACCAGTGATATATATATATATGTATATATATATATGTATATATTCCTGGTAACTGTCTTTTGGTGTTGATAATACAACAAAGAATGTCGACATCTGCCAGTTTCTCTCTTCTCACTACTATATTCAGTGCTTCAAATCAATACGGCATTACATTTCTATAACACCATGAGATGTCTTATACTTAGACACACTCTTACTGAGTACAAACAGAACTTAGATTGATACGGAACAGGTCTGTGCTTATTTTCATTTCCACAATGTAACATGGATGATACAAATTACGTTCTTGTGTGTATTGGCTATGTAACCATTCACTGTATGCGCACCCATAAATCAGTGACCAGAAAGTGATGCACTACAGTTGTTTACCACAGGTAGTTTGTTTATATTCGAGCGATTAAGTCAGGCGCCCCACTGACCTTGCAGTCGTATACAGACGGACGGCGTATTGCCATAAATGTAGCCAGCACGGTATCGAAGACGTGCTGTCCGTTGCTCTGCCACTTATCGAGATGTGCAGAATGTTCTTCTCGTACAGCCATGCACTTCTATTGGCTAGATTGTGGTGAGTTTTTCGTTTCTACTCTACTTACTCTGTGGCCTGAGTGAGATGATTTCACACGTTTAACTTTGCACTAGGTATCTAGGCGTTTTTGAATGGGTATGAGCAATCGATTTATTTAAACAGAGGCTTTGCAATCGATTACGAATGCTATTTAATACGTGTCTGGTCGAATGATGTGGCTGTTTTGGTCGTCAGGGGAAAACACTCTCTTCACAATCGTCATCACTAATTATGGTGAGAATATCAATATAGTGAGGTGCAGAATACGGAACACAGTTTAATGCGTAATACTGCACAATAATAATACGGTCTTGATAATAAGGTGCTTGAAATGACAGCACAACCTTTGGAATGTTAGTCCAGAGAGAAAGACACTCTTGAGAAAAGAACAAGAGTTAGAATCATAAGAGCCGTCCACATGTGAATTCCAGTAAGAACCAACTTAATGCAGTAGTATAGAAATGAAACAGAGTACCATGCCAACCTTCAGGCGTACACTCATACATACACGTGTAGATGTGATTACTGATGTTCAAACTGACATCTTTCACAAACTTGTTTATGTAAAGATTACACACAAATGGGTGTGGAGTGCACTGCCGGATTGGCAATCTTCATTATGTTTGCTGTACCACGTCCAGACTGTGCCAACGTTGCCATGCGTCGTTGGATCTGTTTTCCAGGCACAATAATTATCCCTGTTCCCGCTACTCTTGAGCGCCCCTCCACTTGCTCCAGTATTCTGCGACGATTTCCATGAGTATTTTGTTGCTGTTAGCAGTCTTTATATTACGCCTGAAGATATTCTTGAAGAATTGGATTGCTCTTCTATCAGGTTTAGTTTCAGACGTGATCACACGACGTTGTGAGGATATGTGGTCTTCTAAGTCCACTACAACTGTCTTCGTTCGTGATCAGTGTGCACGGTAGAATCCGCACAATTTGCTTGTTGCATATGCTAAGAAATACATTCTGGATAATAACAATAAAGATTGCTCCGTGGTAGCCGAAAATAGGTTAGTTATGCGGATGCTATTCATAATGTGCTCACGGTTTCGAAGTCTGATTACCAGTTCCTGACGCTAATGAGGAACATGGGGGTATAGTTTACCGTTTTGAGAAACAGTGCTGTTGTTTGTGCTTATTTTGACTGTTTAGTGGAATGATACTATTTTACGTCAAGTATGAGAGTGTTCAAGATTACACTGTCATCTGCGAACAATATCAGTGCAGCCCAAGGGATGTTTACTTCGCTCTTTGCTTGCAATCAAACCCGTTAACTCTGTCGATTCTTCTGTGAATGCATACTTATTTTACTAAGCTGATGTGCGTGTTTTGGTGACTTCAGAGTTATCTTGACGAACATCTGCATGAGTCCCCACTGCTGCTCTCCCACGCCATTGATTAAAAAGTCTTGTCAGTATAAAAGAGTACGTTGGAAGATACATTCCATATTCCCATGGAGCGGTATGATCCACCGAAGAACAGTCGGTGGACAGCAACACTGGCGTGCAGCGGCAAAACCCCGTTGTGATAAAGGGGTTAAGTGCCAGCATTTTGCATGCGTGTGCAGCGGTGAAGCAGAATAAACGTCCTCTTCATAAAGGGTAGTAATACAATCTTTTACGGTTGTAAAGATCGTCTGATATACTCTCTTTTTTTACCCATTTTAACCTCACGAAAAATTTGTCCGCACAGTTCTGTTGCTAATCGGGATACATCGGCGGCAACAGTCAACATGTGCCAACAAACAGTGCGCTTATTCAGTTCATCAGTGTAGTCGTATGGTGTACGCAGTCAAGAACCCAGCCTTCAGCCGTACAACCAGGATGGTTGTGTGCGTATACTTGGAAATGAAAAAAAAGTTAGAGAAATCTGCTATCGTGTACAGCTCCTAAGCTTCCAGGAAGCACGAGACCAAGTCCGACAGAAAATGTCTCCTCTGTAAGGAACATCCTGAGTTCGGGAAACATCAATCTCTATGTTGCTCTGAGAAGGACACTTTCTAGCATTTCTTCTTTGATGCTTGGTCACTGCTCTGTTATCACTGGTAATGGCCTAAGCTTCTCTCTTTGTACGTATACGTATGTCCGATTGTGGCGTTGCACTCCATGCATTGATGAGTACATGTTGCAGCTACATTAAACTAACAATATTGCAGCTTCGGTTAGCAGTACGACCTAGCCGAGCTCAGGATGACGCTCGAGTGATCCGAATAACCAAGACAAGCCCTTTTAATATTAAATGTCTTTCTCCCCGGCAAACGTGTGACACTGCGTTGTCTGTTTGAAAACTTCGAATGTTAGGGTTTTGCACAGCGTGGAATATATGAAGGTGTAACACATGCTGAACGACCTCATCATTCACCGCATTTTAAACAGATTATCTCTTCACTTCTGCTCTTCCGAATGACATCCCAAACATCAGAAAATCCACATTTGTTTCGTGCCGTCGATTTAATCAGGGTGGCTAATAGTGACCACATTTATTTGACCACAACTTAGAATACCATGAAGTCTAGACAACGTTGCGGTCGTTTTAACCAACTGCAGTCATCCGTCATTGCGGCGGTTCTTCCTTCTCTTCTCTTTAAGTTTCATGTCTTCATTCGCAAAGCAGCGAGTTGTTTCTCTCTTTCTCGACATGTTACGACAGCAGGCCACATAACAGAACAGATGGTCACGTGGGCAACCTTATTTTTGACAGTGCATGTGGGTAGTCAGTTAGATTATGGTTGACGTGAACTCATTCTCTTTAATTGTACGCCCAACGACGAGGTCTACGAGTAAGTGTTACAGCGACAGCTGCTACAGATCTTCCTCGAAGTGAATGAATGAGATTTATACAGGGACATCATCACACCCAGCATATCCTCATCCAGAGTTCAACGGTGGGCCCGATTAAGGTTACTGTTGGTAAATGAACGAAATGGAAGTGTTTCCATGATGGATTTCCTACGCTTCGCAAAACCAGCTTTTTTCCACGTCACGTGTCTACGTTAGAGATGTTCACTGTGTAGTTTAAATCGTATCTACGTATTTGGATGAGTGGTAACAAGGTAGACGACGGTATTTAGCCCGTACAGTTCATACACACACTTGAACACATCTGGTCATGCTCAGTTAGTATAGACTAACTGGCCTCCGACAACCAGCATTCCCAACTCTATGAAATCGTGTTCAGTTGACTGCAATGTTAACCGGTGAATATGTGATACTGAAGAGAGTTGGTTCAAACGACAGTGGCAGTTTGATTCATCCATTATATGTGATTGGATATTCACTCAGTTTGCTGGGTTTCGAATAAAAGCCATGCCCTCTTCACGTCTTGTGCCCATTCCCTAGAATGATGTGTCCGAACNAAGAGAGTTGGTTCAAACGACAGTGGCAGTTTGATTCATCCATTATATGTGATTGGATATTCACTCAGTTTGCTGGGTTTCGAATAAAAGCCGTGTCCTCTTCACGTCTTGTGCCCATTCCCTAGAATGATGTGTCCGAACATCACCGAAGAACGTTTCATCGGTTTGTGTGTTTACTTGATTACTAGTGAGTAGTAAAGGGATGGGTTGATATAAACTGAACATCACCCACAATTGATTGCAACCTACATATTCGGATGGAGATTTTAGTCGACCCACATTGAAAAGAAACGTCCACTGTTGCCAGAGCTCATCAGTAATAAACTCTAGTCAATGTTCTCACAAACCACACATGTTAAGTGTTGAAGATTCCTCGCTCGGATAAACAGAACACGAGTTGGTAAGCCACCAGGTACAGAGTGCATTGATTAAATTAAAATGGTACAAGCATATAAGATATGAATTGTCAGAGGCAAACGAGCAATAACCGACTGACGAGTCGGTAACTACTTGTACACACGACCAGGCAGTTTGCTGCATGGCATATCTGGCATAACTTGGGATGCGTGATTGTGTGTGCGTGTGTGAGTACGAGTCTGTCTGTCCGATTCAGATCCAACACCCTCCTCTGTTAAGACATGTGCCATTCGTACGACTTTTCAGAAGGGTCCACGTTGGGGCACCGTATTGGAGCCCGAGTGCGTAGTGAACGACGCGTTTCGAGGATGGGATTTTCTCGTACAGTGTTTTCTATGGTGTTACTCTCAGCCACGTTTGTTAACAGTTCAAACGTGTCTAGCAGGATATCGAGAGGTAATTCACTGATGTCTTCCCGTCTATTGCACATGTTGCAGTTTCGTCGTCAGATGTGTCTCTTTCTTGCCGTAGACAGTGAGTTCACATAACACATGACCTCGGCGCCGAGCCAAAGTTCCCGACACCCAGCTACATCCACGGCCATGACATGTTAGAGTGAACAATGGGTCACCTGGGCGGAATTCTTGAGTCCTGGTTCCACGATGCTCGTTAAATTGTCCCTCCACCTTAATGTTCCGTTGGCCCGCCCGCTTGACGGGAAGCATGGCACCGAATACCGTTCTCATCCGTCGCCTAAGAAAAGCCTTGGTTGGTGAAACTCCGTTTGGTGGAGCTGTATTTGGTGTAGAACGTTAGGTACGCAAGAAAGTGTCCGAAATTTCACACGTCCTTCCTTTCCCTTCTAGTTTGTGAAGACCCCCTTCGAATGTATCGGCGAAACGTTCTACCTGTCAGTTAGTTCGCAGACGATAGGGAGGACTACGGACATGATCTATGGCGAATGATTTACAAAATTTGAAAAGTGTGCTGAAGTGTACTGTGCAACATTGTCAGTCACGGACGTTTCTGGGAAACGAAACTGAGCAAATGTGCAACCTAAGCACGACATAGTGATTGTCTTCGTAGCTGTGCGTGATGGTACGTTCTCCGGCCACTTAGGAAAGACAGTCATGAGGATAGGAAGGTATTAGCCGATGGGTGCCCCAACAAAGTTGGAGGCCAGGAAAGCAACTCAACCTTGGCGGGCACTTGTGCAGCAGGTGCACACCGTTTCACGATTTGACCGTGCTCTCAATATCGTGGTCAATGTCTGGCCAAAATGCGTAACTACGCGCCAAAGCTTTCATACGCGTTATGCCGGGATGAGCACAGTTTAACACGTGTATCACACGCTTACTCAGGATTTGTGGTGTCACCATGCGATCCGCTAACATCATGCATCCGTCCACTTGCAGCTCGGTTGTGTTGTTTGCAAGGTGTAGGCACCTTGATGCTGAATGTTTGAATAAGGACGTAGTCATTTTCAGTAGTTAGGTCCCTTCCCGTCCCCTTCTTTTTCCTTCTCTCTTTCTATATAGGGTTTGCTGTTTCTTCATGGTTGTGTGGCAGTTAAGCATTAGTGTTAACCACTGATGTATTGCTGTCTATGATGATGATGATGATGATGATGATGATGATGATGCATCCGTCCACAACCGTGAGGGAATCACGCCTTTAGAAGTATGGTTTCTGAGCTGAGCATAACTCTGTAGACCAGCCCTCGCGTAAATCATACGTTATCACTTATAATACAAGTCTGATTGGGTGGCACGCCGAATCACAGCAGAAGTAACAGGCAAATTCCTGACAGACTCTTTCAACACGTATTTCACATTGACGTCAACCTCGACCCGGGAAGTGATCACGTTCTCATTTGGTTGGTTAGTGGCCTCATGTGCAACCAGTCTGGGAAGGGCGTCCGCATGACCAAATCGCACTGAAATGATGTAGTTGAACACAAAATCGTGACCGATGAGTAATGTGGCTCAAAGCTGAAGGCTGTTGTCCGTGTGAACAGGTATACCCAGTGTCGGAGCAAGCATGCACAACAGGGTCTTATGATCCGTGCACAATGTAAACCGGCGGCCGTGCGACATCCTGTGGAAATTTTTCACGGCGATAATTAGAGCCAAACCACCTTTCTCGATCTGATTACAATTCTTCTCGGCAGGTAACAGTGTTCGCGAAGCATAGCTGCTTGTCTTCTGGTGACCATCAAGAAACGGGTGTAAACTCACAGCTCCGATGCCATAGTCAGAAGCGTCGACAGCCACAATAATAGGGAGATTAGGGTCATAATAGGTCAGGAGGCAAGACTTGCTTGAAGCCATCCAATGCACATTGACACTCACGAAAGCAAACCCACTTGGTGTTCTCGTGTAACAGATTGTTTAATGGTGCTCGTAGTTGATACATGTTACGCACGAAACTGTTATGGTAGTTCACATGACCGAAGAATGACTGTAACTGTACTCGATTGAATGGAGAAGGGAGGTTTATAATTGCGGAGATTCTTATGGGGTCTGGACAACGACCGTTGCAATCGACGTTGAATCCCAGATATTTGATTTGAGGCAAGGAGAACCCACATTTTGTTTCGTAAGGTGAATCCGTATTCACGTATACGACTAAACACTTGTAAATGCGTTTTGTGCACATCTGGTGAGGGTCTCACAATAATGATATCGTCCACATAAGAAGCGGCGAATGAGAGCCGAGCCCACGAAGCATGGCGTCCATAATTTGCTTGAATATTGCTGGTGCACATTTACCACCGAATGGAAGCCTGTTGTAGCGGCACGGTCCTCAATGTGCGTTTATCGCTAGTAGGTGTTCACAACTATATTCCATCTCAACTTGGAGGTATGCATCAGAGAGGTCGATCTTCCAGAATATTTTGCCATCATTGAATCGAGTATACAGGTATTCTAGCACAGGAAACGGATACAGATGTGTCTGCAGAGGCTTGTTCAGACCCGTCAAGAAAACATCGCAAGATGGAATGGGACTGTTGGTCTTTTTCACTGCTACAACGCCGGCGGCCCAGAAGGAGTAGTTCACCTTTGTCGACACTCATGTGGTTTCTAGGCGGTCTAAATCAGCCTCCAGTGCTGCTGTTGCTGAGTATTGCACAGGATGGTTGGGACAAAACACTGGCCTGTTTCTCGGTTCGATGAACAGTTGAGGTGTAACATTTGTGCATCTGCCTAAGTTGTTCATGTAAACGTTGGGTAACCTATCTGGTAGCTTTTGCACAAAATCACCATAGAGTTTACTGGAGACTGCTGTCGCGTTGCAAAATGTTGACAAATTACTACTGTTGTGTGCGTTACAATCCGAATTGAAGGGTACATTCCACAGATCATGTTCGACTATCCAGTCACACCCAAAATATTTAGATAATTGTTAGAGGACATGTTGACTGTTCTTCCATGTTTAATTCGTGGTAAACGAGACCTGAGTGTGATATTCGACGCAGTATGTATCTGCGACGTAACTTAGTGATTTTCGATGTGAAGTGTCATATATTTGCGGTGGTGAACAATATCACTTAATGTGCTCAACACTACGTTGGACTGGTGACGTACTCGGAAGCCTTGGGTTGTTTGTCTGCAGTGTGATTCCTTGTGACCCATGTGATTACACTGTTGACACACATGTCTGTCATTTGGGCAAAATAGCACGATGTGCCACTGTCCATACAGGCAACAAGCGGAAGTAGCCGACACAAATGACACACAATGAACCACATATTTCAGCTCCTGAGATGACAAAACCCATTACACCACGAGTCTGGAGTTAGCAGCGTCAGAGATGTTGGCAGCTGGAGTACCCAGATCTATCTGAATGAATAGGCATCACTAATACAACGCTGCAAAATGGTCAAACCAGAACTATCGCTTCTCCACTGTGTACATTTGCACTTAACACTGTTGTGTAGACTTGTTTTAAAAATTTTTTGATAATTTTCTTTGTTTTCACATACGACGGAGCTCTAGAACTCTGTATTACCTACCAATCCCCTTCTTGTCCAGGACCATGGTTCACATCGTGAGCACAGAAATGCCGTTCAGAAATCCTTCACACACTATTGAACATCGCTTGAACGATCTACTGGATCGATTGACAGTGGAAGAACTCATTGAACAAGTATCGAGTGGAGGAGCAGGTCCAAAACACGGGCCAACTCCGAAGATTGAACGGCTTGTAATAGACCCGTATCAGTGGAGAACTAATCCAGGTGATGGGGATGCAACTTCGTTCCCTTTGCCAATAAACCTGGCAGCCACGTTCGACGTGGACACAGTACACCAGGTGGCCTTAGCAACTGGACTGGAGATGAGAGCCAAGTGGAATCGTTATAAAAGCGAGCACTCTTATGAGGTAAATTTACCATGAATTGTGTGTACAATCACTACGCGTTGACAAACAACAGTCGTATGATGATTAGTGGTTTGGGAGATGTGACTTCGCAGCTCAGTTAGTAGAGCGCTGCTGCTACTCGGCATGTTTCTGTCGCTGGTTCGAATGGGCACAGATCCCAAACAGTTGTTGATCATAGTCCGGGCTCGGGTTGCCTAATCGAAACACATGATCATAATGCTACATGAAACTGAACCTTTCAGCTCCCCTCCACTTATGTTAGTACAGCCCCTCCACAATCGCAACCAGCGCACCTCACGACTTCCGCATAGACTGTAGCCGTCGTCTTACTGTCTCATCGCAGGCCCACCTATCAGGGCAGTTGCCATGGTTTGATCTAGGTGTTGATCGCACACACCCCACCACCACATGTACAGTTAAGCGGTTTCCAGTACTGCGACTCCTCTGCACTACCATACACACGCCCGCGGTCACTATAACCTCACTCAACCAATTGGAATGGATCAACCGCATATGTTTCGTTGCGATCGTAGCACGGACACGCAGGATACATCTGAATCCGGTTTGGGCCCAAGTGCACGCCGGGCCACGTAGCGCACTCCCGACAAAACACTTCAAAATTCCGGTTGCACCCCAGGCCCGACACAGAAGATCAAAACTATTGACCTAAACTTTCCCAATGCCTACCGCTGAACTGCCGTCATCTCTTGGCAGATGATTGAGTTAAAATATGCTGAATGTAGCCCGCATTCCCATCGGCTTTTCAGTCAACTGCATTAGCAAAAACCCACTCTATTCGTGTTTCACAATCGTTCAGGCTTGCTAGTAGCTCATCCTTGTCACAGCCGGGGTTTATACTCCAGCCACACGCACGAGGCATTCATGCGATAGTGAGTTCACATTAGACACGACTGAAAATTCATACAACGAGCGCACAGGCCCACTCGCTATGATGAGATTGAAACTCCTCAGAGAGCTCTGAAACCTCTATGGGAATGAAGAAGGCAGGAAAATTTGTCAACGATATTCACCGTAGGACTCGTTATACAATGGTAGGTGCAAGAACCATATGCACATATTCAAGGTGTGACCCGGTAGAAACAATCGCACAAATCAACATATCACTAGATACACTCGATTTGAGGAGGAAAGAACATAATACAAGAATCGAAAATTCGTCAGAACCAAAGTTAACGTCCCAGGACGCCGAGTACAGGTATCCCATGCGGTGCAGACGACGGAAGAACAGATGCGGCAAACCGGTCAAACCCGTTCAAGTCGATCCCCGGAAGCAGTCTCATGAATGAACCCAACAATCTCCAAGGGGAAGGTGTCACAGGAATCCATTTTCTTCCATTCAAAACTGCCCCCGTCTTCGAGAAAATGATCATATCCAATCATAACAAGCGGAAATGTCGTGAAGAGACGAGAGGTAACACTCGCTATTTTTCACTTGTTCAGTCTCTATTCCGCTATGCTCATTGGTGGATCAGTGACCTTAACGAACGAACAGGCCATTAAGTTTGATTTCGCGGATGCTGAACCTGAAACAGAAACTATGCACGAAGTTTGAAACAATCGTGACAATCCCGACAGGTTTCCTCTAAACATTGTTCCGTATCCGTGCTTCTAGATCAGAACAAAAACGGATGCAATATTCACTTAACGATGTACAGTACGGCGATCATCTTCCCTGTCAACTCCTGCATTACGTACCAAATTTCTTGGATGGAAAAGCCACAAACAAATGACTAATGAAAAAACTATGTGTCCAGCCTCTACTAAGTATTGTCCAAATAAGACTTTAGCATATTCCCTACGCATCTGGACAGTCCAATTTCATCAGCGAATGAAGTGATCAAATTGATACAATCTGACAACATCGAAGGAGGGTCGAGGCTATGGGTGAAACACAAACACGACATCGTTGTGGTGACATATTTATGAGCGTGCTCGAAGATGATAGGCAAGACGAAATTATTAAAACAACCAGTTATCATCAACGATATGTGGATATCTGTTGCTCAGTAGAAGAAACGGAAGATTTATGGAAGCTTATAACAGCCTTTAGAAATATAATAATAATATTAATATTGTTCAGTAGTAATATTTTCACTCTTGAGAATGAAGCTGATGACCACATGCCACTCTGGGACGTAGCAATAACGCTAAGATTAGGTGGGTCGTAACGGTGGACTGTATATAGGAGGAAAGTCTGGAAGGAGCAGCCCCCACACTTTCACAGCTGTGTCAGTTAGTCACAACACATGGCTTGTATCTNATGCTTGCATCTACCAGTTTTCATTTTCTATCTGCTTTGTTCGAACTATCTTCGGACACATAAATCCGGCCGGCGTAATCGGTTTGCAAGCGCCTTGGCTATAGAGAGAATATGTCACTTGATGTTTCGTGACGCCGTGGCCGGCACACGGCAGACGACTCGAAATGTCCTGTCCGTGTTTGTGTGTCAACTGGATGGGCTATATCCAGTATGGTGCTCTTCGCTGTCCTGGGGAGAAGCCAGGCCGGTAATGTTCACAAATTCCACATGAAAAACGACTACCAGTTCGACCAGTATAATCTGAGCTACATGGACAGTCAGGTGAATAGATTAAGACATAGCAGGTACTACTGAACTCATCAACTGATTGAGGTGTTATCGGATCGGCTGCTGTATCTCCTCTGAACAGTGATTTTATATACATCTTTTTTATATTAGCTTCACACACAACCTCACATTGGTCTCCCTCGTATGTTTCTAGCATTGCGTTTCTGGGAACAGACATCGTTAGACCATCGTACAAAATGTTTTTGTCTGTTTCTGTTCTACTGAATTCCATTCTCGCTGTTAGCGAGACTAGATACAAGCCATGTGTTGTGACTAACTGACACAGCTGTGAAAGTGTGGGGGCTGCTCCTTCCAGACTTTCCTCCTATATACAGTCCACCGTTACGACCCACCTAATCTTAGCGTTATTGCTACGTCCCAGAGTGGCATGTGGTCATCAGCTTCATTCTCAAGAGTGAAAATATTACTACTGAACAATATTAATATTATTATTATATTTCTAAAGGCTGTTATAAGCTTCCATAAATCTTCCGTTTCTTCTACTGAGCAACAGATATCCACATATCGTTGATGATAACTGGTTGTTTTAATAATTTCGTCTTGCCTATCATCTTCGAGCACGCTCATAAATATGTCACCACAACGATGTCGTGTTTGTGTTTCACCCATAGCCTCGACCCTCCTTCGATGTTGTCAGATTGTATCAATTTGATCACTTCATTCGCTGATGAAATTGGACTGTCCAGATGCGTAGGGAATATGCTAAAGTCTTATTTGGACAATACTTAGTAGAGGCTGGACACATAGTTTTTTCATTAGTCATTTGTTTGTGGCTTTTCCATCCAAGAAATTTGGTACGTAATGCAGGAGTTGACAGGGAAGATGATCGCCGTACTGTACATCGTTAAGTGAATATTGCATCCGTTTTTGTTCTGATCTAGAAGCACGGATACGGAACAATGTTTAGAGGAAACCTGTCGGGATTGTCACGATTGTTTCAAACTTCGTGCATAGTTTCTGTTTCAGGTTCAGCATCCGCGAAATCAAACTTAATGGCCTGTTCGTTCGTTAAGGTCACTGATCCACCAATGAGCATAGCGGAATAGAGACTGAACAAGTGAAAAATAGCGAGTGTTACCTCTCGTCTCTTCACGACATTTCCGCTTGTTATGATTGGATATGATCATTTTCTCGAAGACGGGGGCAGTTTTGAATGGAAGAAAATGGATTCCTGTGACACCTTCCCCTTGGAGATTGTTGGGTTCATTCATGAGACTGCTTCCGGGGATCGACTTGAACGGGTTTGACCGGTTTGCCGCATCTGTTCTTCCGTCGTCTGCACCGCATGGGATACCTGTACTCGGCGTCCTGGGACGTTAACTTTGGTTCTGACGAATTTTCGATTCTTGTATTATGTTCTTTCCTCCTCAAATCGAGTGTATCTAGTGATATGTTGATTTGTGCGATTGTTTCTACCGGGTCACACCTTGAATATGTGCATATGGTTCTTGCACCTACCATTGTATAACGAGTCCTACGGTGAATATCGTTGACAAATTTTCCTGCCTTCTTCATTCCCATAGAGGTTTCAGAGCTCTCTGAGGAGTTTCAATCTCATCATAGCGAGTGGGCCTGTGCGCTCGTTGTATGAATTTTCAGTCGTGTCTAATGTGAACTCACTATCGCATGAATGCCTCGTGCGTGTGGCTGGAGTATAAACCCCGGCTGTGACAAGGATGAGCTACTAGCAAGCCTGAACGATTGTGAAACACGAATAGAGTGGGTTTTTGCTAATGCAGTTGACTGAAAAGCCGATGGGAATGCGGGCTACATTCAGCATATTTTAACTCAATCATCTACAAGAACCCGTCAGGCCGATTCGGAGTCAAGGTCCTATGGCAACAAGAAGCAGCCAATCAGTCCCCAGATCGAAGGCTCAGGAGATGTAGGAAATAACCAATCGGGTCTCAGATCAAACATTGAATAAAACAGGGACAGCCAGTGGAAATTCACGTCACAGGCAAAATAACAACAGATAGTGCCCAGTCAGAGTTCAGGTCAGAAGGTCATTCCATCACACTACACCAAACTCCATTCTCGAACCTATACCTTGAAACGCTTACGCACTGATGATGTTACCCCGTTTTCGTGAGGAAACGTTTGCAGCCTAAATGTCAAACCCAGTGAACATTTCCAAACTTAAATCTCCATCCCCAGCTACAAACAAAACCATCGCTGTTTCTAACCGTCAGAAGAGTCGGCCTGTATAGTTACCATATCCCATCAATATTTCGCCCAAGTTCTCTTCGCCCTCCCGTATTTCTTCCCATAACTGCTTTTGCCAGGTGTGTCACTTTGCGGAAACTGCTGAACGATAGACAGACACACAGACAGGATCCACGAAACCATTGGAAGCGACTCTGTAATAGTACAAAACATCCACATCGGGTGCTAATCTATTGCATGTAATCGGTACGGATCAGCAGAGTGAGCCCGATCATTTACAATATGCCCACCCTATCAGGGACAGACTGTTACTAACAACCAGAACCATCACGAGCAGTTTTTACAGCCGTCACTTGTGCGTTCAAAAGAAATTCTTGCAGGTTCCCCACCTCCTGTGAACAATCCCAAAACCTAACCTGCTCGTTACTCCGACCAACGTGTTGACATATACCAATCGCGTGCCTTATATATGGTTACTGGCATCCGGTTCGGATCAGTCTGTCAGAGTGACTGAAGCCAAAGCATGCCTGCGCATAACCACCACAATGAATGACTTGCGCAGCACCATTGATGGCTCCATTCACACACCATGTATTCAGTGTAAACCCGAAGGAATAAGTCCAGGAGACGTGTTAGTGAGCCTTCGTATCCAGCTGGTCAGTGCTGGTTTACCAGTTGGTGGTAGGCTAACTGGAAACTGAAATTCCTATCCTTCGAGAAACAAATAGGGAGACTCCATAGGTAAGGCTTAAACTGAGAGGAAAAACATTGAAAATGTAATACACGTGCTATTCCAGTATAGGAGTACACGCTAGTACACTCCAGACGGAGTAATAGGAAAAAACAGAGTGTAAGGTAGGGCTGGAAGAAAACACCACACAATACAATAACAAAGCAGAAAAAGGGGGAGGCAGAGAGGAGCGAGTGAGTTGCTAAACGACAGCAGTCGTTGTTTGAAGCGAATAAGAAAAAATAGATATAACTGATGTAATCTACTTCAACATGAAGCACTCGTTGTCTGTTGACCGACTTTATGTTATGAGCATACTGGTGACCTGCTAATCATAACCGACCAGCGCATTAGCAGCAGCAAAGATCGCAACACCATATAACCATGTCACAACGACCTGTGGCACCGATGGTTCCCTTGCGTACCGCGCGCTTCCGTTAACGGCCGTGCTACAACTGCTCATCGGACTTGCGGACGCCTGTCCGGATCGTATTTCTTCAGACAAGTCGGTTCAAGGCCATCTCTTACCAACATCTAAAATCAGTGTTACAATGTGAAACACTCACCTGAATAACATCCTGATATCTCCGCTTTCGACCATCAAGATTTCGCTTACCTGGTTTCAGTCATCCATACAGCAGCTGTTTGAGAATGCAGCCATCGCCCACCCGACGGACATGGCCTGGCCAATGAGGCCGACTCAGTGTCAGCGTGGCTTCCATTCCGTCCATTTCCGCTCGTCGCAGTCCCTCCGCGTTTGAAACAGTGTCCGACCACTGATCACCCAAGATGCCTGGTAGATACTGCACATGGAAACCTTTCAAAGTGCTCACATTCCGCTGATACAGTTTTCAGGATTCACTTCCGTACAGCAGTGTAGACACTCCAGTTGTTCGGTGGACACACAGCTTAGTGGTCATCTCCAGAGTGTGGATTCTTCTAGACACGTCTTTCACGATGTCAGAAAACAGCACTAGATTTTGCCACTCGAGCTCGTAACCCATGGTCCGTGGACAGACTTGTGGACAAATTCCTACTCAAGAGGCAGAAGCCCACGCATCTGTCGACAACTTCTCCAGTGATGCGAATCACAGGCGCACATGCAGGAACAGCACAACGGTTCAGAGAAAGCTAAAAGAAAGAAAATGTCTTACTTGCGTCGATGTTTAGTCCAAAACTTGGATGTCATGGTCGCGAAACCCGTGGCTAGTCGCTGTCGTTAGTCTTCGTTGACAGCAAACAGCGCGCTGTCATCTGCCAACAGAAGCATGCGCATCGTTGAGGTTTGTGGCCTGATTGGGGCGTTGAAAAACCGATTATTCAGCATGCTCCCCTCCGTCCGGTACTCAAACACAACATCATCCTCCGCCAAGGCCTGGAAAGCAGCTGTTAGCGTGATATTCAAATATAAACCAAATAGGGCTGCGGCTAGGACACAACCCAGTGTCAAACTCATCAGAGGCAGATCCGCACGACTGTTCCTTCTCCTCCATGATCACATGCAACATTCGAATCAAGTTGATGACTTTAACTAGACATCCGAACTTATCAACCACCGTCCACAACGCCGTGTGGCCCACTGAATTAAACGCCTTGGTGACGTCTATAAAGAGATCATACGGGGGCTGGCTGCGTTACTAGCACTTGCCCTAAATCGGTCGAGCAGTAAACATCGGGCCAATCGTACTTCGAATGTTCCAGAATCCACACTGCTCCTAGGTAAAACTAACCGCCAAAACGTCCGCATTCAGTCGACTTAGGAGGACTCTTGCAAGTAGCATCCTGTCACATACAGACACCTTTTTAGAACGTCCTCCACTGTTTCCATGTTTAGCTTCATTCTGTATGATGATACTAGTTTGTAAATAAGACGAAATAATCTGTAGTTACCTTTCTTCATACGAGGATGGTTGAAAGTATCTACTTATAACTTTGGGTTTTCATGAGAAATCAAAACGTACAGTTTTCATTGCGTTAAGTCTACCGATTCTGATTTGTTCCGCGCTTCCCCCAATTGGTGAGTGTGATTATAGAGTCGGGACTGCACAGAGTAATTTCGTAATTGTTTTTCACCTCTGGCGTAAACCAGATGAACCTATCCTTCTCAAACTTATTACAGTTGAACGTCAACGTTTACATACAGTGATTGTGATATCTGTTACCTTGACGGGAGTTGGTTGCAAAGTTAACGTTCTTGGGTAATTATTCACATTGACTGTAATACCCACTAAATGCCTTTGACAGTCTCCTCGTAAAACAACAGGAACTCTTATCAAGGTTAGCCATCTTCCCTTCTACGTCTAACAATATTTAGCACTCTGTTCCAAGTGAACACATTTAATTAAAGCGTTCGAGAAGTTTGTGAACCAAGTCCCATCTGGTTCAACGTATCTCTTGCCCTTAGGTTTAGCCTACCAGGTGTGCCGAATATATATGGTAGAGAAATGCTTGCATAATCCGCTACATCATCGTACGCCAAAATACAAAATCTCGCCCAACACGTACCTTGATTACTTTTTCTTACGAGAAATGAGTAGTCTCCATTAAAGCTTACTTTCGTTAGAAAGACCGATTTTTATCCAGACTGCAAGAAATTATGTTTCCGCATTCTAAAATCGTTTAAATGATAATGCTAGATAATCTCACAAACGGTTAAGATAATGGTCTAATTTGCGTTTATTGAATCCATACAGGATGACATGCAACCTGTGGTGATGGTTAACAAATATCTAGTCTGAGCAGCAACAGTTCGAGCGCACGAACAAATGAATCGAAGATTATACATCATCATCATCATCATCATCATCATCATCATCATCATCATCATCA
>QNGE01003163.1:43861-91944 GCA_008508345.1 Paragonimus westermani
TGGTACGTTTTTCAGGAAGAGATGCCAACCATCTTCCAACCCCCAACCTGGAGGACCAGGAGACTGTGGTTTGTCAGACCTCTACCTGTTGGCCTGCCTGGTATGAGTAACTCTGTCCAGTTTAGCCCAAAAGGTCATCGTGATGCGCAAGTCGTCACACCACATCAAGGTCCAGTCTCACCGTGACGATGCAATAGAATGTTTTGTGGAATATACATCGCGGAATGATTATTAGATGGGAAGATCCGGCTATATCACACCTTGAGATTCAAACACTAGGTCAGACCACTTCAAGTTAAAAGAGTGCAGACTCGAGTTTTGTATGAAAAGAAACATATTGACATTGACAGAAGAATTTGTGCATTTGAATCTTTTGTCACAGGTATCACAAGAACATACATGATCACTGGTTGTTCTGCTAAACCCAGTTGCCCATTTCATCTGTTCCACTATTGTCGGCAAAGAATGCAAGAGACACGAGAGTTGTGTATTTCTTTACTCGAACGGATGACAAATGCCTCGATCGGATAGTAGAAATAAACACTTATTTAAATATCAAAGTAGCCTCAGAGCGGAAGACGAATCGAAAACCATGACTCATCAGACTGCTCGCCATGATCTTATGTTTTTTTCCGATGTGCTCCGATAATTCGGTGTGTATATCCGTCTGATCACTCACAAGTAACAGAGTTCGATTGTTCGTCTTCATCACACAACAGCTGGTCGGGTGTTTCAGGACCTTAAATCCACTAAAGTACACTGTGCATAGTTTATTTTCAAGTTGAACATCACTCACGTTTGATCGTAGCCTTCGCATTCAGATAGACATTCCAGCCAGCCTCTTTCTCAAATGGCGCAGTGGTTAACACGGTTGCCTCATGAGTGGAATGGGCGGAGTTCAAATCCCGGCCGTGACGAGGATATGCACTACTGACAATCTCTAATGAGAGCGAAACTCGAGTCTAGTGCTTCTTTTCGAAAGACACCGGCTGGCTGGAAAGTCTATCTGAATGCGAATGCTGCGATCAGATGTGAGTGATGTTCAACTTGAAAATAAACCAAATCCTTGACTACTCGTCAGTGTGCAAAGTTTGCAAGTTGCAGTGATACCTAATCCGCATTCGCTAACCGATAAGGTCATTAGACTGCGAAAGTTCAACTGACACATAGGTTATCCATAAACCACAACTGACAAGTTAATGTTATTTTTTTATAAGCGATGATTTTGCACACGAAATTAATGATTTCAACTTACGGGCGCCTTAAAAATACTGACAATAACACGGTGGTTGTGTTCGCTGCTTCTTCACCAGTATACACAGCAAATGGTTGTATTCACACACTGTAGTCTGTTTAAAGCTGGACATGCAGAAAAATTTGGATGTATGGGGTTTGATACTTTTTGCAAACATAATCAAGGCAAGTTGACGTACGTACCGTCCAACGACCTATCAGACAATGGTTGGGCTACCTGGATTCCTCGTTTCATCGTCCCGTGTGTCAAGTGACGGTAACCACCCACACCTCTTCCACACCGTAGGCATTGAGATGTATGTTGAATGCAAATGATACAGATGGAGTTGAACACGTTAAAGTGTCTTAGCTACCTTAGACACTGCCCTGTACCGAAAAATGAGCATTAGAATGATGCACACTTCCCTACCACCATCAGAGCAAGAAATGCTAGACCTACGGCAACTGTTTTGAAATTTCCAAAAAAAACGGGCACGCTCATAGCTAACTGGCAGACTAAAAATGGTTCGTCTGTAGATTGAATGTTGTGTTTCTGGTTATTTTTATGCGATGTCTGAAGCAATTGTGTTGTATATTCTGTTGATTATAGAAACAGTCTTCGTCGTCCCACCTTTCGTCTATGTACGTAACATAATTTGCGGTTTCAAAAGTGTGGCATGTTTCACACAAAAGTACGAAGTGATCAGTTCCATGTGATTTTAACCGATAACAAATTTACCATTTTTCATCTTACTTTCTAGTCAACCGAATACGATGTGAATCCGGTTAGAAAACATGTGATTTTGATTGCTTCAGACTGCAAACACTTTGCCGTCCATACCGGGCCAGAAGATTATCCTGAATCTCGGTTTTCTTTTGAAGCTAAGGTATCGGAACGGGATGTTTGGCTGACCTACCTTCCCGCATTTCGCGCGTGTCTGGAAGCGGGAGCTGTTAGTGTTATGTGTGCTTATTCAGGTATCAACGGCACACCGGACTGTGTTAATCGCTGGCTACTGACAGAGATTTTACGGCAACAATGGGAATTTGATGGTGTGTTTGTCGTTTTATTGTGTACCGCCCCTTATATATCGCAATGCAATTCTAAAGATGTATGTTGATGGCACGATATAAACACGTAGCGTTTGCACCTTTCTGAGTGGTTCCAGAACTCTATTATGCAACAGTCACCGTCGTCAGAGTATATCATTGTTGGAGGTGAATCAGCGCTCTGCCTTTGTAAACGAAAAAAAGTTTAATGTGTGTAGAAGGGCCCATTTTTGCTGATGGAATCACATCACTGTGTTAATCTTAAAATTCTTGTATACTTTCGGATGCTCAAATTTGTGTTTGTTAGAACTCACTTTTTTGCTCAAATGATAAATAGAACAACTTGCCTTGAAAGCTTTCTGTTTCAGTACTTGCAGACAATATGATATTATGACTTGGATGACGAAGAGGAACCAAGCTTTATCAGGACGGATCGTCCGCCCATTATACCAGATATATGTGTGAGTTTTCAGATGACATATTTCTACAACAGTGGATCAGTCAGAGTGAACACGTTCACTATTTTCCGAGGCCCACTGATTTGCTTCACTTGGATGTTTTTTTATGGAGTCGATTAAAATTACCGGTTCACACTTTGCTGGCTCATTCCACTGCGAAATTACATGCAAATCTAATTGAAGCCCCAAGGAACATTTCCATGAAATAATCCGGAAATGTCCATAACACTTTACTGCCCGGACCAACAAGTGATTGCGGAAGATGGACGAACTTTTGTGCACTTACTGTTAAATTGATCTGTTGTTTTGTTCCGGATGCAACGGCTACCAAAATTGATTACTTTATCAAGGTCGTGTCTGTTCCAGACGTATTCCTGGATTTGAAACTAAGGTTTAGTTTGACCTTGCTAAAAACATTGAACACAGGACCGTTCTTCTGTTGTATCGCTGTTGACGCATGAATCCCCTCCAGATTAACTGAATTAATGGAACACTTATGGCCAGTCCGATGCAACTGTAAATGTTTATCGGTCACTGAAAGAATATCCACTCCAAATATAGAACGAATGTAGACCAGATAAAAAGTTCGATCGCTACGATTAACATGTTTTTAGCATTACCATTGGTCAGTATCTGTACATAATATTTTATTATTATGTGTAAATAATATAAAATTACTGTGAGTTAATGTAAACTGTTAACCATTCACAAATGATCGCAACTGTCGCATTCCCGTTGAGTTTTCGTTCAGCTCCTTTCGGGAAGAAGCATAGATTAGGATTTTGCTTTCGTCAGAGTTCATCAGTAGTATCTGCCTGTGACATAAATAATTTTTGTTATCCCCAGCCACGTATTTATGAGGCGATCGTATTAATCACAACACCACTGGCTTCCCATTAGGCACGACCGAATTATTGTATGCAAACGCCCAGCTACATTCACTTTGACCAGAGTGAGATTTGAGCCTAGTGTTTCATTTCGAAGTGAACTGACTGAGCGGGCTATGGGAATACGATAGCTGCTATAAAATATGACGTTCAGCAAGTTGAAGGTAAAATCGCTTTAAGATCATATGTTGAAACTGTTGGTTTCAGTCACTTCTGATGATTTTTAATGAGACAATTTTTATTGCAATACTCCTGAAGAAAACCAATCGAGGTAGTTGGAAGGTAGGGCATCACAATTTGATTATACTGCCCTGTTACTCAGTGTAAACTGGTCTCCAGCAGTTTTTGTTTGGGTGATTGAAATCACAGTTATTTGTTATCCCCAGAATACTTTGAACACACAGCAGTGACCATAAAATCCGTGCCTAATAATAGTCAAACTCGTGATCTGATTCATGAAGCCTTTGTGTCTCACAGGTAAACGCCATTGAGCGATCGAGTGTGTTCATTATATTTTCCGGTTTCAATCCCGTGTTACATCTGACACCTAACCGTGTTAACCACTACGCTATTCACCTCACATTAGGCACGACCGAATTATCAAATCTGAACGCTCAACCACTCTCGCTTGTGAGCAATGATCAGGTTGCCCGATCGCCTCGAGAGGAGACACGGTAGCTGTCCTATTAACTCCAATCGATAACCCCGCGATTAGGACTTCCGAGACAGGCCGAGATCACTGAACTCATTGAACCTGGAAGGTGATATTTCAGATTACTGATGAGTAGTCGATGATTTGGTTTATTTTAGAGTTGAACACCACTCACGTTTGATCGTAGCCTTCGCATTCAGATAGACATTCCAGCCAGCCTCTTTCTCAAATGGCGCAGTGGTTAACACGGTTGCCTCATGATTGGAATGGCCGGAGTTCAAATCCCAGCCGTGACGAGGATATGCATTACTGACGATCTCTAATGATAGCGAAACTCGAGTCTAGTGCTTCTTTTCGAAAGACACCGGCTAGCTGGAAAGTCTATCTGAATGCGAATGCTGCGATCAGATGTGAGTGATGTTCAACTTGAAAATAAACCAAATCCCCGACTACTCATCATTCTGAATTAGTTTGTTCATCGAAGTATGAAAGTCCATTATACAGAATTTTAAAGTATACATTCCAGTGGAATTCGTATAATTCAGTGTGAGTAGGGAAAAAATGAGTATGAGTCGAAACAGCTTGTTCTCAACGTACTTAATACACAATTTTCACCAGCTTACATAACTTAAGCTTCTGTCTAAGACAGACAGTGAGATAAACATAATTTGGTCAGAGAGTCTCCCGGTGGCCGTACACCAGCACCGCATCATGATCCGATGCAGTTTCAACACATACCCCGCCCTGATTGAATCAAGGAAAACTGTCAGACCTGGCAACATAATTTGATATTCATATTACCATTCGAAGCGGAACCCATAGGGAGTGATGTAGTAAGATGTGTTCACTATGAGTCCACTTGCTCATGCATGCAGTTGCCAGTGTATACTTCGTCAGAATTTTCTTCATTCCGGTCAGCAAGCCTCTTTCATGTATTGGTGACACTCGAAAAGACTGCCAAGTCCACTCAACTAATGACAGCACCAAACTGACCAAAAAACAGGATTTAACGTCATGTGGACAAGAATTGCGGCTTCCCCCAAAATTCAAACCTGTACTGTTTGTTCAGAAGCAATTCACTGTAGGGTTTTTACTATCTTAGAAGTGTCAACAGTTGAATTTCCACCTCTCTTTGTTGCTTCATGTGATTGCTCTTGTTAACATGTAAACGATAGGAATTCGCGACTAGTCGAAGAAGAGTGTCCTTATTGGCCGTGCAGTATCAGATTACTGTGTTCTCTTTTCAAGTACTGCCTACACTAACAATTCTTTAACTAGGTTACTAAATGACCTTCTTGTCTACCACTCACCTGTGCGACCCGCTAAGCTTGTGATACATTAAGTTTGTTCTACTGAAGACAGGCTATTTTCGGCGTTCTAAAACCGAATGCATCAGAAAACGAAACTCAAGGCTTCAATATTTCAGGAGAATTCCTGTTGAATCATAGGAAAGAATATTGACAAACAATTATTTTAGCCAATTCATGATTAGACCTATACCGTTTTTTAGTTTCAGTGAATCTGAAAGAGTACGTAAACAGCAAAAGGTGATTTTATAGAATACCACTAAATCACGTATGCTGTTACATAATTGCGAACAGTTATAGTCTGTTTATTCGAATGCCGCGTCAACAATCCGAACGACGAACCGATTATGCATTCTGACTGTTTATTCGCCCAAGAAGGTGGCGCAAGTCAGCGGTTTCCCTCACCAATTTTCATGTCACTGTCTTGCTTTTTCACCCGAAATTCCTACCAAAACTGCATTGTCACGGTATGTGAAACCTGCCATTTGAATGAGTAGACTTTAGATGTTGGGATACCTTAATGCTTCGAATGAATCACTGATATCTCACCGAATCTCATTCCGCCTTTACATTTTTAGCACAAATTGAAACTATCTTTGGTTGTTAACTGTGGAAATGTACTGCTGATACTTTGTCGCCATTGAGCTTGTTATCTTTTTGCCCATTTCTGTTTGAGAATTAGTCCGAGCAGCATACAAGTCGATTTATGTAAAACAAGACCGATTCACACGATCAGTCTGTCTAACAATTCGTCCTAGGCGCACAAGTGGTTAAGAAGAAATAACCTTGTGTTGTACAAGAGACTATTCAGTATGAGCATGGTAGTGTTACTCAACTTCTGCTGCTGACACTTAGAAGAAATCGGAAAATAATCGGGTTACGGAGACCTTAAACACTCTGCTAGACAAGGATGGGGGTTTCACTTAGAATGCTGGGTAGTGTGTAACTATCCACATCGTCGGTTGAACATTGTGTGACTATAGTTAGTGAGACAGTGTTATGGAGAAGCGGAAATGGGGTTAACCCCCGTCCATTTATCATTTGGAGAGTATTTACTGAACAGAAAGCGAATTGTGGTTCCGACGGGTTAATAACTGCTAGAGTGCAGTAAGGTTAGTCAGCAAGCTGTGATATCAGTGCAATGTTTAGAAATGTAATGAGCACTTGGCTTTGAACGGGTATGAGGCTAAAGGCAGCAAGCGAGTGGGGAAAGTAATATTCCCGCTCGGTGACACTCAAAGACGCACCAGGCAAACAGTGTGTAGAACCTTCGAGTACGTTAAATCACAGGCAGGAAACATTACAAACGGAACGACCTCGAAGCTTAAAGTAATATATGAATCGTTAAGGAGGTGGAATCAACCGCTATGTGTAGTTAGTTGCACGATTGAATAAAGTGACACGGAATTCATATGCCTCCTACAGCAGGCATGCAAAGGAACATGGATCCACAACAGCTAAAAGGAAATATACGGTGGTACTTGAGATCCCCAGAGAAGTCACGGGACGTTTAGTCACTACACTAGGACACACCGTTCCATGATCTCTGACAAATATGTTCAATTTGAAACCTTCGATTGGATTTCCATTGTTTTGTTTTTACTGGTTAATTACCCACAGGTTTTTATTATACTGTCATTTAGTGAACCAAACTGGGGATCACTGATAGCCCGAACTTTATTATCAGCAAACGTGACTCAAAATTGATGGTGTCTAGGTACTAGGATGTTCGAGGTGCTTGATATTTAAGTTACAAACTTTCCAAAACCAAATGGATTGAGATTATCAGAGCGTGGATGATTCAGCGTGTACGTCTGAGCGTGAAGTTTGGTCACCAAGCTCCACTCTGAAAACTATATGCTGATGGTGTCTATGTGTCTCTAATTTCTCACGGGAATAGCACGATTGTGGTATACTCTGCAACCAGTACACGCGCTTTTTATTCAGCAACCGACTATTGCCATTTTAACTATGCAGGCAGAAGTACAAATAACACGACATTTTTTCGAGTATTTCATGATCGTTACACTTCTTTAGTGACTGAATATAGCTGAATCGACATTTGCACTGCCCAAGACAATAATTGAACGAATAATCGAGCATGCATGGCGTTGAAAAAGCAAACGAAATGCTTTCTGTGGCGTTCTGTTAATTTCTTCAGTTGTAAATTTCTGTGATACGCTCATATACTCAAAATGAGCTAGTCGAATAGTTGTTTGGCGCCAGCCAGTCAGTAATGCAACTGTCGTCTAAATGAAGGAGGAACGGACCACCCAAGTCGTCAGCCTACTCGTCAGTAGAACTGCATCTGATGTGTCAAGCGACTCCGGATTCGCTGCAACTAAGCCCAGATGACTAATTCCAGTAGTGTTTGCATACACTATGTCTTTCAATCTAACCGGCGATAAATGTTGTGATTATCACCCATTCTAAGTAGTCTAGTGGCGTAAACTTATTTTTAGGTTCCACCATTATTTCAGTGTTGGCCTCTGAAAGGAATATTCGTAACATTCATATCTAGCTCCAAATCTCATCCTTCGTTTGTGATGAACTTCGATGATAAGCAAAATTTGATGACAAAAATAGTTAAATGTATATTTTATCACATAGGATTCGTGGTCACAGACAATGGCGCTTTGCAGTTCACGATTTGGAATCATCACGCTTTCCATAACAATTCCGAAGCCGCACTGGCAGCTGTGGAGGCTGGGGTGAATCTAGAAAATTCGGTCAACCGGGGAGTAAATGTGTTCTCTGCTCTCCAACAGCTAGTCGACGAAGGACGTGTAACACGTGAAGAGTTGAAACAAATGGCTCGACCACTTTTTTTCACCCGAATGCTGCAGGGTGAATTCGATCCACCGGAAATGGACCCGTATCGATTCTTGTCTCCTGAAATGGTAAGCGAGATGTCAGTTGTCAAACGAATCAGAATGGTGTCAATTGTCGGTCCTAGTCCGTTCATTTATCAGCCTCGGAATTTTCATGTTTTTTTGTACGGACCTTGTAAAATACTCTTCGGTTTCGGTTTCTACGTCTTCTGTACTAGATTTTAGACGGGCTTCATTAATGATTGAAGCTCGCAGCAGAGGTGGTTCTGAAGTTGTAAACACAAGAACGGCGGGGATTTATCGAAGTGTTGCACCTTAATTGCTGGTTGGTATTTTGTGTGAAACCTTCCGCTCAGTGAGTGAATATTGAGCTTCATACACTGCACTAAACGGTAGAACATAGTTGATTTCCGTTTGGTGAGTACTGGAAAATTCCTGACTAAGTAACACCAAATGTTGTCTGCACTGTTGTCTTTGCTAGAAGTTCTTAGATTCGTTTCGAATCCTATTCAGTCAAGGGTGGTTTTATGGGTAAAAGTTGGGCATGCATATTCTCGGCAGTTTTGAACAAGCCCGTTCCATAGATGATTATTTTACTTCCAACTTTTTGTGACCAACTTAAAAAAGTTACAGTAAAACTTGACTCGATACCAAAAGTTCTCCAGGTTGATTCGCACACTGCTATCGGAAAAGTCGTACGCACATAATGAGCAGAAATTACCTATCCGAATTTCTACTGAAAAATGAAAACACAGATGAGGACGGTAGCTGATCAGCTAATCAGATTGTTCTCATGAGTTACTCAGTCTTACATAGCCCGTCCGGCGCATGTGGAACGACCCTTCCTACGCAGCATAAAACCACCGGATTGTGGCTTCACTTTGCGACGAATGTGCGTGTGCAATGTATCACAGATACCTAACCTATTACACTACATTATCACGATTACGCAATGTACAACTTGATTCATCCGTCCATCCGACTTGACTCCATGTAACACCGCACCAAGTACAGCACCTTGTCGCCAAATCTTTTTCCCTTTCTTGAGTCCAATCGTCAATTAAGATATAAGTACGGATTTTCTGGGAGGAGTCTTCATGCTATCTAAACTTGGCGAAAACTTGCTGAAGGATACTAAATTCGCCCAAAGTATGGCAGCATGTGAAAACATTCCATATCAGTGTCCATATAATGCAGTAGTCTCGTCTGCTGAGGATCATTTTGAGGGGACTATCTGGGTGCCGCATTCCAACGGCTTGCTAAAATAGATTACGGTTTGTCCTGGTCGTCAACGCATGCACTCAAAAATGCATCAGAACGGAGGCATATTTTGACTTTTTGAACAAGATTCACTTATGTGTAGTACAGTGTGATGGCATGAATGGTGGGTCAGCCGTGGCCATCTGACTGAACGTTGACTGCAAGCCACTGGATCGATCACTTACAGTCGCGTTTGGCATGTGAAACGGAGAATGTTTTGATCCTAAATGTGTATACTGTTTTCATCTTCTACACATAGAGAGCATCAATACAGTATAATTTATAAAGGGAGAAATAAAGAGACAACCGTAAGAAGTTTGACAACGGCCAATTGGTTGGTTAGCAGGGGAAGTTACTTACACGTACACAAATTCTAGCTATGCCGTCATATTGAAATACAATTCTTCTCTAGGCTTATCATTAACTGATATTCATTGCAAGTTGGTCTGAAACCTTAGAAGGTGCCACATCCTATACACATCAGTGCTTTGGTGCCGAGGTCCCAGATCACAGAATAGCTACGGGCTAGACCCAACATATTAAATCTTATAATGATATGGTGAGCAGTAGGTATCCCAACCAGTGGATCACGTGGTATGTTAAACACAAGAAACCTAAGGATGTCGATAGGCTCTTTCTAAAATCTTACATTACAACATTTGAAACAGGAGGTAGTACGTGAGGGGAAAATCGCCCAGATGGTACATTTATGAGTCTGTCACAGGTTGCTTCAGATAAAAGAATCATTTGCTCCCAAAAATTCCCAGGAACGTATTCAATGAAATATTTGGATATAGCAAGAAACTTTTTCAACCTACGTAAATAGACTGAAAGTTTTTGTTTGCCAAATTTTGGTAGAATCTACGTAACCAGTTGAGAAGTGTCTGTTGATAAGGGTTTTTACGTGCTTAAATCATCGGGCACAGTTTCCAAATCTTCCAAGAACCCGGCAACTAGTCTGGTTTTTATATTATCGAAGCAAAAAATCTACTAGGGAGCACAGAATAAGTATATGGAAATCCAGCATGAATCTTTACTAAGCACTGGTGTCAGCGTTGACTTAATCTGATAGATCGACTGAACGTGATGTTAGACTAAGGTTCGGTTAAGTGGGGTTTATCAGAACAGGAACTATAAAATTTTCGTAGCAGTAAGAAGTCAGAAACAATTTTCTGCACGATGTATCTCTCCATCACATTCCGTTGCATCTCATCAGGCACATACTACTGTCTGTGGGTTTATATTGCAAAGTTCAGTAGTTATCGTGGGGCTAAAAATGTCTACTGATATTTGCTAGATATAAACCCACAAACTGCAGTATGTGCCTGATGAGATGCAACGACATGTGCACGGGAAGTACGTCGTACAAAAAATTGTTTCTGACTTTTTTGTTCGAATTTATCAACAGTCGAGCTAGATTATACGGATCAGTAACACTTGGTCTGTGATAGCATTCACGTGCAGCCAATAGGTTTGGGAAACATCATTATTCTTCAAGAAGGTCATGGAATTACTAAACTTCGGTTTTTAATTTGGAATAGATCCACTATATTGTTCTTTTAGAAGAAATACCATATGTCATGAAAGTTCTCTGAGAGCTTAATAATGTTTTGTATTGTGTCATTGATATGACTTTAATGGGCCTCTGTGATTTTTTGAAATAAAAAGACATCCAATTATAGCCGAGCCCATAATTTTGTCAGATCTGGAATCTGGTATCTTAATTTTCAAATATAAACACGTACCGTGCGCGAACCAAATACAAGACCAAACTTTTGCATTAGCTTGGCCAACATTCGGCCTACAAATTTCGAATAGTTTAGCAAACTATCAAAGAACACGTAACCGAGCATTTGCCATATGTGTGTTTGAAGTGAACCAGATTGAATCTACGATGATAATGCAGCACAATAATGGACGAGAAAATCAGTACGAAGTCAGATTGAAATGTAATGAGCCATATTTATCAAAAATAATGAAATGCACATTTATCACGAAAGGTGAAATTTTTTTGTCACAATTTATCCTCCACGGATTTTAACCCCACTGTAAATATGTCTCCATACTTGCAAGGTCTCGTGGTGGAAATCTGCCCACCATGTAAGTTCCCTATGTAACTGAGGTTAAAGCTTCATGTTGTCTGTTCAAAAATCTTATGTTTTTGCATTCAGACTATCAGGTAGACAGACAGTGTACATGCATCTACGCCTTGTATTTTCGGAAAATAACATTTTATTTGCACAACCGGATGAAAAAACAAACAGGTATGTTCCAAGTATGTTAGGTCTATAAACTGAAGTCCATTTTTTATCCAGTGTCTCTAACTTTACTCTTTAAGAGAAAACCTCAAAAAACCACTGACGAGCAGCAGTTGTATTTTGAAAAGTGCATTTCCACCCTCTTTTCGTATATCTTTGGGGTGAGAAGATACCAACCATCCAGATTTTCCAAGCTGAGTTTCGCATCATCAGTGAATACCACATTGTTTCAACGATGACTGATCAGTGACGTGGTGTTCGGCCAATTTCATCCAGTGTTGTATACATATTTTAGCAAATAAAGACAATGGAGACAATCCCGATAAGATGGGTACAGTACAGCCTTGAGTAATTGTTACGTTCGCTGTACAGACAATGGTAGATTCAGAAAGGTATCGGCTGAAAAATCCACTAGCATGATTTGGCAACCTTCACGAACAAGCCTCCACTATAAGCTATCCAGATAAAGTCTTCTGGATAGTTGATTTTTTGACTGCAGAATCTGAAGTGGGATTAGACACCCAGAAATCTAATTAACACTCATTCTTGCATCGTTATGGGCGACTGTGTTTTCCTAACCTTATTATGAGTGGTGCATTCTGCATGGACTATTTGAATACGTGATACCGAAATGTTGGTCGATGACTCCGGGCAACTAGCTCCATTCATCTATCGCACAATCGAAAACACACGTGGCATTGATCATGCATTGAAAGCCACCGACGAAGTCGCAGGACGAAACAACAATGTAACAAGGTTTCGTCGAATAGTGTGAACACCGAAGGTATTGAGCGATCATATGATTGGCCTGCACCCGCTGTATCGTTTCACAGCTATTGGTAGGTCAGTTTTGCTTAATTCCTAAAGACACCTAAATCAGACGTTTTGTTTTCTGTTTTTCACAACGAGTGAAATTTACAAGTTGAACTCTGCGTAAGATAATGTAAAAACTGGTATGCCTTGTAAGTAGTTCGTGCACAATAAGCGTTCGATCATGGCACATCGAGAACGTTGAATAAGTTTTGGTGTTCTATAAGGCTGATATGTTAATTATGGACATGCACATTCCGATAACAATAAATCATAAGGACCGAAAATACTGGAGATTGTTCAAAACATTACATATCATTCCTGAGACGTTGATATTCCCATAAAGTTATTGCCGCACTTCAGCAGTTATGCAAAACCATTTTCTATCAAGTTCGTACACAGCCCCAATCATCGTCATCTGGCTGTCATGGCAACTGCACGTTCACTCGTCCTACTCAAACATCGAGATCGTCTATTGCCCCTGCAGTTGGACTCTTCACTGGGCAAGCCACCACTGAAACATGTGGCAGTTGTGGGTCCGTTCGCCACTGGTGTTGATGAACTCTATGGTCAGTACCACAACACGAGGGTCCCTCAATATGAAGTACCGCTCAGTTCAGGTGAGCGCGACAGAACATGTCACAGTTTGTTGTTAACATTTTTGGTGTCTAGTGCTGCGTGCGGACGCCTTGTCAGATCAGGAGAATTCAAAAATTTCTGTGCATTCGATGGCTAAGTGATCAAATCTAGGTACTTTAAACAGTAACTGTTGTTCCTGGTCACGACACCAACTGTTGCGACCGCAAAAGATGCTTGGCCTGGGAAGTTGTTTATTGAACGAAATCCAATACAGGGTATGTGAAAACAGAACGAACGTGAGCACTACTTCACACGGATGACGTGTCTGCACCCTTTGGGCAGCGGTGATTTGTCATTCGCCTTGATAACACATCCCACGTAGTGGACAGACACGTTTCCAATAGACTCTTCTGGACCCTCGTCTTTCTGGCGTTGACACCTGTCCTTTCGGTTTCGCGCGCACGATTTGTTATTCTGATCAAGAATGGGGGTGCAACTTATACAGAACTGTGATAGATGGATTCCATTAACATTAATTAATCGGCTAGGCTTCATTGTCGGTATCCAACATTGCGTTCCACTAGACCCGATAGACCATCAACTGATGACGTAAGAAGATTGACGTGGATATCAGAAGGCTTGAATGTGACTTGTTTTTTAAAAATGGGAACTTTGGGCATTCTTAAGCCCACTAAAACAAACTGAGAGGAAGTTAGGTGGTCTATCTAACAAATTTATGGGTTCAAAACGATTCAGCTTTCCGGAAGTCTAAACAAAGTGGTTGGAACACTAAGGGTGGTGGATGCATGCACTTTGTATGGTCTCACTGGTATCACATTTACGCTAGAGTTGTGTTTTTTTTATAGCGAACAAGAATGGAACTGACAAATCAGTTAAGGCAGATCAGTGAGCGTAAGAACTGGTCAGATTCACAAACACTTGTTTCTGAACACAGACAGCTGATCTGATTCAATGGATTTCGACGGCTTCAGCAAACCGCGAGAACTTTGGTTTGCTATGATGCAGTAATATCCTGAATACATAAGCTGGACCGCTGCTTTAATCACTGATCAGGACGAGTCTAGTGACTGTAAAATCTGGTTATTTAATTGTCTCAAGAGCAGTATCTTCTGCTGGTTCTGCCTGTAGAACTTCCTCTGCAGTTGTGCATAAATTCGCAAGCACTGTGTAAGGTGGCAGTGGTAGACATATCCCTTCTTCTGAGAGCACTGGTGGTTACTGAATCCGAAAACTTACATGGAGTTCAGATGCAGTAAACGTTCTTTCAGTTAAATTGCCTAATCGGTATGTTACTTGTTGCATGATATAATCACTCTGAAAGGTAGTTCTGTATAGACGCTCTTCTATTCCTACTGTGATAACCCTACTGAATGGCGATTTTTGGTCTACTGCACCTTTTTATGAACTTTTCCGGGATGAACATTTGATTGTAAAACAGAAGTGACCGTGTTTAGTCTCTCTCTAAAAGTGTCCCGCATACAGACTTGTCTTGCTCACCTGAACAGCTTGTCCTTAGTGTGCGTTTATGTTAGACTAGTGTGGGGCTACTGGAGGTCGAGTACTGACCAGACCGCGTGAATTTCCTGTATACAGCTCTCCTGCTGGAGCCACCTCCACGGCTACTTAGGCATATGAGAGGCAGGCAACCCTTGGCTTCATACTCACACAGGTTAGGGTTGAATTAAGTTATCTATCATCTCCCTATATCAATTTCATATTGATGGGTCGTCGGTGCAAGGATTTCAATACGAAGAGCCTGTTACCTTGTTAGCTAAGTCTTATTCATTTCTTAACCTGTAAAATTAGACTAAGATAGAACCTAATGAATTTCCATGGCTACTGCACCTGTTTAATTGTACGGCTGTTACTGAATGCGAAGGCTGACATTCTCAGTATAGAACGCTCACTGTACACGAAAACTTCAGCTTTCCCTATTCTTTTCATATGGATTCATATGTGTGACCATGCTTTGTTAAAATACAGATTAAGGTAAACCAGTGAACAATTCCACACTACTTTGAGCAATGGAATTAGTTTTGACGAAGTGGCCAGCGATAGCAAAATGACTAAAATCGCGCTTCTAGTAAATAAATTCCACATAACTATCCCTTTCATTGAACAGCAGAAGCTTCTCTCAGTGGACAAGCTAGGCAGTTTTCCACTATCATATGTTCCACCGACTTCACAGGACCCCATTTCGTGGTGCTGCCCAAACATAGACAATCGCAATTAGCTGTCTTCGGGTCAGCAAATGAATGTGATACATGTATCCGGATTAGCTCAAGCCCTGAATGAACAAATTACGAGGCACAACTGAATCTTTTGTAATACCTGGTCACCTGAACTGTCTGAGCTGAGGAGATATAAAGTACCACCGGCAATGTGGGGTCACGGAGTAGAGTAGTCCGATGAGCAATCCTTCTAAAAGGTGGTTGGTTCTTACTGCAATCATTCTGTTTACAATTGATCTATGTTATTCAAGTTCACCTGCAAGTTTTTACCTGAGTGTGTGAATGTAATGATCACGTTTGGTGGTAGCAAACACTCATCGTTACAGATCATCATAAAACCTTGGTTTTCTTAGCCTGACACACGTAGGACTAAATGCCATCAAATTTTAGGAGCACCTCACCTTCAACAAGGTTAAAATATCAGTATGCATTACAGTACTTCCATCAGTGAGTAATAACTTCCGGCGAAAGCACATTACTCCTCTTTTGAAGGAGCACTTTGGACGTGAGGGCGGGAACCTTACTTTATCCGAACAGTTGACATCGGTGTGTGCTATTGCGTAGAATTGGGGTCTCATCAGAACTGTTCTTCGCATAGTAGTGTACTATGAACCTTCAAAATGGAAGTATTTTCTTAAACAGCCCCCACTTAGAGCTAGCTGTGAGAAGTATACCATCTCATACGGATGCAGGAAGAGAGGAACAGTATGTATATGCGATTCGAATGAAAGATGGAAGACGAAGGTCAAACCAGTTGACGTTATACTATCAAACAATCCGTACTGTTGAAGTATTAATTTGAATTTTGAGGGTATGAAGTGCGTACCGTACAGACCTAACCGGATAGTTTGCTTATATAATACGGTTGACAAGCCATCGTCAGGGGTGCATAACTAAATCCTCCATGTATTCCAAGTCCGTCACTATAGTATTGAAAATAAATTTCAAAACTAGATCATCGGATTCCCCAAGTGCACACTCTAGACTGGCATTTGTAACAGAATTGTTGTGTAAGACGTGAGTCCGAATAACATTTCCTTCGGTCTAACCAGCTACATACACAAACTGATAGCCCTGAGGATAAAACAGCGAGAAGTACAGAAAAGATTGTAGAGTTTATCCAATCAGCCATCATAGTTCAGTTCTCGATGTGTATCTGTGTTTGATCTATCTGAATATTTGAATTATTTTCCCGTTAATTGAATAGACGAGAATGGGCGAAGAAAGGGGTATCGGACTGTGTTGTGCAGGTGAGTAGGTAATTCGAATATCATGCCTTCACTGAGACGCCAACGAAGGAAATAGAATAAGATTGAACAAAACACATAAAATAATGGTAGTATGAACGTAATAGAAAAAAATGAAAACAACGAGAATCTGACAATGAAACGATGAAGGATTACAAAAATGACAATGTGATTGCCGATCAGCCTCAGTACAGTAGATTATCGAAGCAGTGCTAAGTTCACTAACTCCGGTTTCTGGACACACAAAGGTGGTTTTTTTTATATAAAATAAAAGAAGTTTGGTCAGTGTACCTGAAGAAATTCAAACACGTTTGTTAACAACGCGAAAGTCCTTTAAAGGATCCATTATTTGGCTACATTAAAGTAAGCGTTTTGTTTTGACATTCCCAGCCGTTCCAGTAGCAGTAGTGTAGTGAGGATAGACGGTCGCACCATACTACTCGCACCACTATTCAGTAGCAGCATGGATCCGCCTTCTCGGTTCACAACAATAGTAGTAGTCAAAAGCTGTTTTGGGATGTTCTTCGAGACAGGAGGGTGTGGTGACCTCACTGCTCGGCCTACGTACTGTAGTCCACATGAACAGGTGAATTCATACAAATAGAATGATTGGGTAAACGATGACAGTGGATCTTTTCTCGGAGTTGAAAACGCGAGCGTTCGCGAGTGCAACATAATGAGCGTAACGTATCAACAGGCGCGGATAAATCAGGACAAAGCCGAACCCTAAATATACCATGTGCCTTTTTGAAGGGCATCGAAAGCAGTGAACACTGGAAACAGTTGATAAACAGACCTAATCTTATTTTTCGATAAGGGTTCTTCTGTGAAGAAGGACGGGCAGAAGAGCGTTACAGGCACCAAAGACGAGGCACCCTGTACCGCTACAACGATCATGATCTTTGGATGATCACAAAACTGTCGATATCTCGAGACCCATCGCGAGGGAGTTAAGTGAGCGGCACATTTGTCATTAGACCTTAAAGCTTTCTGTCTTTCACAAATCTTCGGGTTTAATGTGCCGACGCATCGTCAGGCCAATAAGAAATTCGGAGGCAGTGGATAAAAGATTGGTGTTTGCATGGCTATCACATTGGCTTCGGGTTATTGTGTATACATTTCCAATCGCAGTGTATTCCTTCAGTTTCTCACATCAAATGAATGAGTGTTATCAGGTTCCATATCAACTACTTATCACCTTCTACATCTAGCTTTTCAAGTCTGAATTTTCAGGTGGGCATACATCACGATTTCTGGTTGAATAAATCAATCTGTTGGATGTCATTTTTCTTCCATTCGTTTCCGTTAAGATCGGGCTTGGTCTAACCGACTTTCATCACCCTTGTTCTCTAGCTTTTCTAGTCAACATGTTAACTTAATGCTGAGTGATTAATGATCTTGGTTGTTAAACACTACACACAGCTCACTTTTGACTACAGCCCTGATGGGACTGGACCACTCTTCCAAGAAGAGCAGTGTAACCGGTATTTACTCTCTGATAACTCGCATACGTGCTTTCACCAAATCATTTGCTGTATAGTTGACCCTGACGCCAAAACAAGTAACCGAATAGAACAAAATTTGGGGACAGAATTACTGGGAAAAAGTTTTCACAAAATAACCGACTTTGATTCTGCGCTATTACTGACCTTTTTGAAACTACGAGTGTGTTTCTCCTTTACGTCCTAGCCAGGAAACCGTTTCCGCCTCGCAAAACTGAGCCTTCATATTAGAACTTCCACTTCTAGAGCTCATATTATTCACTGACCACCTCGACGCGGTTTCCAGCCTAATCCAGGTAATGAGCACGACCTTCAATCAGTTGGCATTAACTAGTTAACCTACTCTTGACAGTCCCTTGGTAATGTGTCCTGTCGTTTGGATCGGGTGTCGAACTCCAGCCATCGAGCTTGCGAGACGCTCAGAGGTGACTCACTCTGGGCAGAAATGAAAAATCAAATGCAATCTCTCGGGTGCGTTCATGATGGTGGAAATCCTAACACTGGTCAGCATAAAGACGGAACTGTTGTTCAGCTCCACCTAGCATGAAACTCAAACCTACTGTTTGTACCATCTGGAAGATCTACCCCAGTAGTAGAACCCGTGTTTAAACATTCAAATAACTGAGTACATTTTTCTTACACTCTTCAATTCGAAATCAACTTAATCAATTCAAATCAATTCGCATTTCTCCCACCGTTCCAACCTTACGTCCATAAGGTCTATCGCAGCTGGCGGCTCGGTTGCATGCCCATGACATTTGCCAGGATGGTGGCCGATGCACGAACTATAGTAAAAATGGCTTGGAATTCATCATGGCTTTCAAAGATTTGGACTTGGTTGTCATCACGGTTGGTACCGGAAATAAATTCGAAGCAGAAGGCATGGACAGACACAATATCAGTCTGCCGGGCACACAGATGGATATGCTTGTGCACACGTTGGATCTAGCTTCTGGACGTGGTACCGTTCACCGTGGTAGTCCGGTTCCCGTGGTCCTACTGGTCTTCAGCACCGGTCCAGTGGAGATTGAGCCAGCCATCGCAGACGACAATGTCAGTAGCAAATAAGTGATTGATTTCATATTAGCGCATGATTAGGTTTCATGAACATCTAATGACGTACGCAGTCTATTCATAATATGAACGTTTCCGAATGCCCACTTGAAAGTGTTTTTGTATTGTTTTGCTAGTTCTTCACGGAAATGTACCATTGATTAGTGATTCCCAAAATTTTATTTGATCAGAAAAATCTGAGCAATTGTACAACACGTAAAAGCGTCCACTTAAGATAACCACAGGTCGATGCCTCGAACTACTGGAATTTCATAGACCATCCTGAGGACTGATACCCACTCCAGGTGACTGTTAGAAGAGAAGAGATTAAGTGACTTGTGAACTGTTCTATGAGAACTGAAGCTCCAGGCTGCCTTTGAAATGCACAGTAATAATGGGTTCGATTTTTCACACTCTTATACACATGTTTTACCACATTAGCATGGAGGGCTGTGACTACCCTCTGGTTTCTCAAATCGAGAAGAAGGTACAGTATGATAACTTCTGTTCGGACTAGCTACAAAGTCAAGGGGTTGACCACTGAACTACCTCGAATGTTTGAAACTCAGCAAACATGCAGCCTGCAATAGAACTGCGGTGGTTTCGATCGTTCTGCATTAGATTGTGGTGTACATGTTGGGTGTAATCAGATATATGTCTTTTCTCCTAGCTAAACCTTGTCAGTATAGCCTAACGGCTCTCTGAAGAGAGCGCACAGTATAAATTGTCATTGAATGAGTGTCATACAAAGTAGACCAAGAGATCGATAACCTGTGGAGTCAATTTCTTTATTCAGATTACTAGTGGAAAATACAGTAGGTATCCTTCAGGATTATTCATCAGGGTCAGGTCATTGTTTACGTTATTGTTCACTGACTTGAATGTGAGATAACCGTTACGCATTGAATCATTCTGTAATAACGACGCACCGTATCACTCTCTGTCCATTCCTGGACTTAATAACCCAAACTTAAGCTCGTAACTGGGCACGCATGATGGTTTAGGTGCAAATATGATGCAGCCCACATTGACAGGTCTGACAGAGCGGGAAAAATGAGAGCATATTGTCCACAAATGCAGCCACATTCAGTCACTCCGAGCGCACGCAACCCTCTCATTTTCCCCAGTGTCGCTTACGGGTAATAACAGCAACAGTGGAGCACCAGCAATTAGCAATTTTAGGCTAACGTGGTGTACACAATTCGTTGTTCGTAGGCCAGTCATTACGGGTGAATGTCCGGTTGTTCTTCTCTTCGGTTTGTCACTCATCTGTAATCCACTCACGGGCCCCAATTAGGGTCCAGATGCATGTCGGCGAATCTGCATCCGCGTACATGCTTGAAAGCACACAGGATCAGTCACTCAACAGTGTAGCAACATAGCTCACACTTCAGGTCAGACAGTCCTCGGAGACTGACGGCAACAGTTAGGTATTAAGAGATCCCATAATGTAGGCGGAACAGTCAGGATTCTTTTTTCTGTCGACTGACTAATAGCGATATTAGGCGTCGATCACACAGCCGGTATAACGTGAAAGAGCCAAGCCGGGTGTTTTGCTCTGCGTAAACGAAATTCAACACAGACTGCTGGTGTGATTAACTGTCGTATTTTATTTATTGTTTCGTAACTGCAATCGGTAACTATGATCAGCCTGTCCTATTGCTAAATCACCTGATGGTAGATCAGCGTGTAGACGAATACAGTAACTGGTGACTATACCATCAAAGTGATCAGAGCACCGTAAAGAACGATATTGTAGTCGTAGAACCATTGCAGTCCGTTTCCCAGTTCTCCGTAGATAACAGATACGGATCTCGGTGTGTATTGCATTCTTAACAAATACGGGTGATCGAAGTTGATAAGTGTATTCATAGTATCTTCATACCATCGACGCTTGGTGACTGAGATATTTTCCTAATGACCTATTTTTGACTTTACTATAGTGTGCCCGCCTTAGGCATACAAAATCGGGATCAAACAGAGTTGTCCGTCCCAAAGCGAGACATTTGCTCTAGGGAAGAGGGTAGAAATGCCAAGCCGTAAATGCTGCTCCCCGGTAGGTACGAATTAGTTTAGACATCCCCGCAATAAAAACGTCGTTATGTTCCATGTATATTTTTGAAGTTTGTACAAAACAGAGAAGACATACGTCGCGAGATGTTAACAATGTGGTTCACAGTCATCAATCATTAGTGTGATACCGTAGCTGAAACATAGGCATTGCATCAGCGTATGGCGATGCACATTCCTAACTGCAGTGTCGAAAAACGACCTGCTGACAGTGAAAAGTTCGAGGAAGCAGATTTCGTCGAGCGCCGAACGCAATTCAGCCACCGGCCACATAGTCAGTATTGTCAGATCGTTCAACATACTGTCACGTAATCCGAACCCGAAACTGCTACTCATCAGTGAAACAACATTAGTCAGACATCGACCGATTTTAGGCGCACAGAAAGCGCTGACGCAACTAAAATTTTGACAGTGTTTAAGCATGAAAGATCAAAACGGTGCGGTTCGTTCTTTCAAATGTTGTTGAAATGCGTAGGTTGCATAAAAATTTCTGGTTTTACAGTGGCGGCTGACGTGAGTAAATCAGTATCGATCTATGACTTCCCTCTGTTTTGACCAAACGGAAAAAGGGAACTCAGTGTTTTAGTCGATTAAAACCAACTGTTTATCTCATTGCTGTGTTGGTGTCATGCTAGGTTCTGTAAGATGATTTGCAGCTTGAGAATGACTGTCACACAAGTCTCCAAAGTAAATTGTTGTAACAGGTGGTTATTTTGAAGTGTGGTCGACAATTCATCATCAGAACCTCACAATCATATAACATAAAACAATCTGGAGTTAACTGGAAGAGATTTAGCAGGATGTCACTAGATCATGTAAAGCGTTTGAGGATTTCAAACATCCACGGTCTAACCACTCGAATGTCTAGTCATATTGGTGAACTGTTTGGCGTTCCAACTATTAATACGTAACAGATATAAATTCAAGGGTTTGAATGTCACTGAATAACGCACATGGCCCAAATCGTCGCATTTTCTTCCGTATCCATATTCTCATTATTCCTGATACCAGCATCACATTGTTGACTCAAAACCTCATTTACAGCTGTGCTGTTGCCTTTTCAGAAATCTTAAGACGGTTTGGAATTAAGCTTATTACAATTGCGTAGATGACGAAAGCCAGCACTTCGGGGAGCAGGTTCAGCACCTCACAGTAATTTGCGTTATTCGTATCTTACTTCTCATAGATATGTATGACAATGTACTAGGGGAGTTCTCCTCAAAAAATTAGTTGTACTCTCTCGGTACTAGAAGTGGGCACCTGTTTTGTGTAACCACGACCAAACAGACAAACATTTGCCCTTGCTGGGTGAATAGTCGATCTTTATTTTATTTCGCTAGTATAAGTTGACGAATGACTGGTTCATCTGTGTGTCCATCAATTTTAAAAGAATATCTGGACCACAGTATGCCTTAGAGGTCTAGTAAGGCATTAATGACTTTTGAACAACCTGTAATTGTAGGTGGTGTGACTGTTGTAAGTTGCATTGCGGGGTCAATGAGACCCAAGTGAGTAGAGAATTATAACAAGCTGAAGCGTGAGTAATTTGATCACTGTAAATACAAATCGTGTTGACCAAGAGGAGCGTCCGTTTTTCGACATGTTTCGATATTAGTGTACTGTATGTATTAGGCACGCATGCAGCCACCTACCGAAACGACACTTTTTACAGTCCTCCATGTCGAAAGCTGTGTGTGTATCACGCGAAATGACGCGCGAAGATTGAAAGGTGTTTGGTTCAACAGTGATGTGAAAGTGTGCCTTCGTGAACACAACATTAAGGTCGACACGGTTGCGTGGAAAGATGATGTCGATGTCGGTTTCTTGTTCTGTACAAATTAGGGAAAGCACGCACTTCCAAGTGATTTACATGCACAAACGATTCCACACAGCTGGCAGACTGTCAGTAAGAATCAGTACAAAGAGGTTAAGATTTCTGGATGCAATGACAACAGAGAGGCCAAATAATTGGTTTGATAAATCTTTCAAAGTACTCATTTTAAAAACGTCTCAGATTTCCTTCATCTTTGATAGGTTTATTCATTACACAGGTCTTTCCACTAGTCTGTGAATTTCACTGATTCAACAGTTACAGTTTGCGCGTTTCATTTTGTCAAAAATGTTTATCTATAGACGGTCACACTGAATAGTTTGATCATTTGTTCAATGGTAGACTTTCATCCTAAATCGGACGCGCTGTCAGGTAGAATGTAAGTTCAAGGCAAACTCAATATATAGCAACAATTCCAGTTGATGGGAATCGGTAGAGCAACATTGCGTTGACGGTGGTTTGTACGCCTGTTATTTTCTTCATTGTTTTGGCCTATCGCCAAAGTTCTGGTCCTGGTGACTGAATTCCATCAGACTTTTACTGCATGCATCTGAAAATGAACATATCAAAGTTGTTGAGTAAATTGAGAAGCATGGATAGCAGAGTTGAAGAACAACTTTCGGCAAAATAGAGGTTGATTGAGTTGCCCGCAAAAATCTGAGCACTAATTTATCAATTACATCTAGTGGTAGAATTCATGCACAAACTTTAATGAAATCTGGATTGGAAAGTGTAAGCAGTAACAGTTTGGTGTGCGCCCCGCCCCCCTCTCCACCGAAATTTTAATTAACCGAAAATTATTAGGTACATGGAAGCGTATGTCTTAAGGACAGCCAGATGAAGGCCTTCGTTGGCTCGCCGCACACCCACGATTTGTACAGCGATAGCATCCCCTGAAATTTTCACACAGCGGGCCATTTAGAACTCTTGGTTCGATTATTTTTGGTGGAGTAAAAGCGACGTTGACTGACCAAAATGCAGCAGCATGACATATCAACGATAATTCTGTACACCTACAGGGAATATTCCAACCATTTACGGTCAACCGTCGATCGACTTATAAGACGAGTTTCCCATTGGTAAATAAATGCCACTGGAAACCGCCGCAGGGACGTAACCTACGGTGTGATTAGGCTATACGGTAAGTTATCTGAATAGTTGTGCTGAGCAGCATTCTAGCGATTAGCATGGACGGGTTTCTGTGATAATCTGAATTAGGGACTTCGAATAGCCCTAGGAATCGTACATGAATTGAAACCTCCCACGCAAGTAATAAGGGGAAGACCTGGTACTGGTATCAGTAAGCGGTTCTTATTCATGAATTGGAGTACCGAGTTTATGGATGTACAACAGTATTGAAGGAATCACAGCCTGTCATTGGCTGGTCTCATTAGCACACGTAGCATCATAAAGTGTATGTTAATTGGTGGAATACGGAACAGATAAATTGACAAATAACGGAAGGCAGAACACTGAGACCGCTCGTCCAATCCTGATGATATATCTTTAACGCGATATTTGGATTGACCGTTTGTCAGATCTTATGTTATGTTGGGGTTTGGATAATTGGTGAATCGAGATTTCCACCACAGTTTCGAGGACCAAAAATGTTTCCCAGTTAAATGCTGATCTTTTGGATAAGGAACAACCATTTGTGTATGAAAAAGAATGCAGATGATGACAAACTTGTATATCATATGTGTAAATTTTTGTGACAACCAGGCTCCATTACCAGTAGCATTTTGGATTCAACACTACAAAATATCTTCACATGTCAACATACTTCAGTTCTTCCGACACACTACAGAGGTGTGACTTTGCTTTGTCTGATGAGGTGGTACTGCAAATGCTAGACACAGGATAGCATATCGCTACTTAACACTTCTTCGAAAGTCTTTGTTTCAGTGACTAAAACAGAAAGCACGTTGCATTATTAGATATTCTCCTGTGCAAGCTATGCGGAATGACTAAATTAAATTAAATCACTGCAAACTGACCTATTAGGATAAGTGTTCTACTTAAATGAATCAGATGAAAAACAGCTAGCACGACTTTAAGTAAAAACAGGTCGACATCTATGGGCGGTATAAATGACAAAAGTTTCATATTTGTACTAAACATCTATAAGGAGCGAAAATAGCGGTCAACAGGCTTCTAAATCACAATCTTGAAGGTGACTAATCTAAACAATGCTTGAATTCTGTAGGACAATCATTAATGATGCAAGTTGAACAGATTTTTAATTTACTTGATGCATGAACTATGTGGTCAGTCCTGTAATTCAGCAAACAGCGTTATTTAACTCCTCCCAAAGCACCGAATCGGTGTTTTATGGAAATCGATGAGGGTGAACAACAAAAGTTTCAGAGAAAAATCACTGTTGAGTGCTAAGTAGGCGGGAAAATAAGTTCCGGGTCCTACTGTTCATAATCTAAACGGGAAGTGCGAATAGCCTCATTCATAGGTTGTGGACAAATGGGGTCGGATTTCGATTTGATTTAAATTGTCAGTTAAATGATGCAACGCCTTTGAAATTATCCAGAGTATTTTAAGAATTCTTTATTGAATTTCTCTTTACAGACAGGTTAGCGGTAAAGCAAATGTGTGTGTAGCGTTACGCGAATGACATCATTTAAGTGTGTAGACAGCAGTTCCGCAGGGACTTAAACATTTTTACATTAAATATTTTTCAACTATCAGAGATATTTACTTACATATCGTGCTGACCACTTTCGCGTCCACCGAAGCGAAATATTGTCAAAATTTCACGTGTGGGCTTCGGAGAATAGTGACTTGTGCAGCTAGTCTGACGTTACACTTCTCTCATTCTAAACGTTTTGAATCCGATAATAGGGCGTTTTTTAATTTGCCGAACGGCCTTATTTTGAAGACATCCAGTTTTGATCACTAGGTGTGCAATATGATGTAATTTTGAAATAACACTTCGTTTAGAAATTCAGACAGACTGGCCCAAGTGTACGCTGAACCTGGGTTACGACTATATCACTACCGTTGATCCATAGCACAAGGAAATCACAGCAGTGACGATGTTTTGCACAAGCGAAAATAAACTGAATTAATTCAAACGCCCATCAACGAACCTCTTCTCAGGTGAGACTTAACTGTCGGTTATAGGTAACATTATTAGTGGGAGAATTACGTATAGTTAGAAGGTGTATAAAGTCGGCAACCATGCAGACATGACACCCAATGTATGCGAATAACAAAATTATTTAACAGTGTTCGGATTCATGAAAAGCCCGACAGTGCGGCAGGGATGATTTGGACTGTTGGGAATTCTTAACTGAAACAGTGGAAGCTTATTGGGCGTGTGGGTTGTCGTGAAAATAGTCCTGGATTTATAATTCGTTTGCTGGATGAAGTTATACAAGTCTTGGAGTTGAAGGTCTTCATGGGTAGAACTGTGTACCGTTTAACTCATTTTACAGCAACGTAACAAGATATTTTGTTCAGCATGCTGTGTAGTATTGAATAGTTATTCCTACTGATGCGTCGCATAGAGATGAGTGTGGTAAAACCTGAGCAGTTGCTTTGACAGCGCTTGTGCCCACTAGCCCTGCTGATCAATGTAATGTTGGCGCACCGACACTAATGTTGCTGACGAGGTTGGAGCTACTGACCCTGTGAGGGTGTTAACTACCAGATGATGTGCTAGGTGTTGACTGCCAGGCGTTGTGCCTAGCCCTGATTGAATAAAAATAGCCGCTTCTGCAGTTCACATTATCCCGTGAAATGTGGAATGAAAGATTATCAACGTCGAGACACGGCGTATATTGGATACTGCAAGTTAGAGAAGCAATTGTCTTGAATGAGTACATGAAAATTTCAACCAGTAAATTAAGGAACATGTCCAGACTTACGCATTGGAGGTGCAATGATGGGTTTACCATAATGATTCAGTTGACAGAATGGTGACCTGTCAGTTTTTGGAGGAGGTCATTCGAATCCTTGGATATCTTAATTCCATGCCCCTAGCTATTCTCTTTGGACATTCTCGACTATGTAAAACAATTTTGCGTACTGGTGTACCAACTGCGGTTCAGTTGCGTCGACTTTCGCGAAATGAACCTTGATTTGTGTACAAACACTCAAAGAGCGATAATCACCGTTTCGTTGTAATCTGAAGGATTTACGAGAAAGAGTGCAATATACACCTCATTGTGGTGAATTTGAAAGCGTTTTAAACGTCTATTCGTAACCTCGAGCACGCACGCGGGTTCACCGGTGATGTTCATAGGTCGTAATGCATGAATTTCTGATTAGTTTAGTTCAGCACTAAATGATCAAAACACATTTTTAATATTTTCCAGTGAACTGTATATGATACAAATACTCGCTCGAATGATAGGCTAGGGAAAGATATGTACAGAACACGGACACGATTTCTTACAAGCTGGGCTTCAGGCTGGATGTTGCAGAGCGGTGAAGATCCCTCCGATATTTTCATTGGTTTCAACTTTAGGTGTTATTCAAGGCAAGAGACGTAACCACACCTTCATATCACAGGAGGATCGAGACAAATGCTTATCCACATAGTTAGTATGACCGATTTTTCAGTGAAGACCTTCATAAATCGATAGACTACAACTCAAAAGATACAACCTTCTACTTGCAGATCGATACAGCTTAATACATAATTTGTGCTTACAAACTATACTGACTTCGTTTCTAAGTCCAATCGACTGTCATCTTTTATTCATTCGTCAAATTCCACTCCCTGATCTCCCGATGTGGTTTCATTTCTGATCCATCATTACTTTCTCTTCCGACGCCTACTGATGTTCAGGATAGCACTTCATAAACATGTGCTGTTTACTTAATGATTCACCATACACAATTTTATAAAGCATTGAGAAGGATTTTATCGAAGAGGTCATTCCAATTCAATCCACTGGCCCGAACAATAGACAGAACAAGTAGCAACCTCTATTTTGGTAGTCTACTTACACCTGGTTTTGTGTCGGATTCAGTCGATGAAAACTTATGCACTCACCATCAACAAAGTAATATTTGTTTGTAATCGAATTATGTAGGTGAAAGCTATCTTCTGGTGTGGATTCCCCGGAGCCCACATAGGGGAAGCAATGGCACGAATCATGCTCGGCAACTCTGGCCAACCCTTTGGACCAGCCAGACCACTAGAAACCGTGCATTCACAGAGCAACTTGGTGGATAGCAAAGGTTACTGGTGGTTTCCAGCCGCACGACTACCGTTCACCTGGTACCGTTCAATTGAAAATCTGGCGAACATCACAGTCTACGAAATGACCAACCAGACGTATCGGTATTTGCCAGCTGACTGCCACAAGGGGCAAAACACGTGTCTCATCCCGGTGTTGTTCCCATTTGGATATGGTCTGACGTATAATACGGATCGAGAGAGCAATTCCGGATTCGTCTACTCCGATCTCATCAAGCCATCCGATCCGATCTATCCCAATCAACCGGTTGTAGTCTATGCGACCGTAACCAACCGGGGCAGGGTAGCATGTGAAGAAGTCGTACAGGTAAGGCATACTCAGTCACTGTCATACGCAGCTTTCTGTGAAACGATGTGTTAACAGTGCTAATATATGGGTATATGTCGGTTGTTCCAAACCTTATTGTCAAACCATTGTCTGACTACCGAGCTGCTTTACTCGAGCGACTTCGGAATCTGCAAATAAGCCTGTGTGAGTCAAGCGGTGAGTGACAGTGCAGTCATGCGTCTAGTTTAACATGATCAACGCAAATAGATTACGTTAGAGAGGGGAATATTCACACTATTATTCTTAAAGATGCAGTCTGATAGTCCAGACACACGTTTATATCACGGTACAAAAGCAACAACCCCGAACAGGTAGGGAGTGTTGAAAACGGATTATCACCGAGCACCTTCTACTCACGTTTCAAAACTACATAAAAGCATAGAACTTATGGACCCTCCAGTTTAAGGGAATGTTAATCTCTTTTCCTCATCGCGGGTGGCATATGCTGACGTAGGACAGTCTGGTCGGCGAACTGCCACTGTTAGTCACCTCACACGAACGGCAGCACCATGTGCCCAGATAGGCACGAGTATAACAAAGTTTTCTATGCCACTATTAACAATGACGCAACCAGAGGTCACTGTCAATATTGAACCACCACATTCAGGGAGCTAAGCTTGTTCCATATTAACAATCTCATAATGCTAACCCGTACGAAGCATTTCGATAGGTATGTGGGCCGTCACACACTGTGATGATAATCGGCGTAGCCAAGCCGCAGTTTACCATCTGGAATAAAACCGGGGTACTTAATTCCCGAAAATTTCTCTGGGATGACCTCCAAAACAATGCTCCGGAGATCACAAATAGGTCTGATATAGTCCTGCTTACAACGATGTTAACTTGTGTAGAACTTAAAGTGAGTTTTATCTACTTATCTGATATGCTCTTTTTAAACATAGTGTAGCGACAAGGCGTCCAATAAAGCACAATCTTTATTGTCCAAATCGCCAGTCACATGCAACGCGCGCTCTCTCGCTAATGAGTCATAATTCCAACCCGCAAAACCCCCCGGTTTCCGTTCCCACGTCATGTGCACTTCTGACCGGTTTACGTGTGTGATCGGCGCCTCCTACCGGGGGGTTTTCTGCCTGCCAATCCTCGTCTGTTTGTCCGATTTCGTTGCGCGATGGCTCGTCCGGCTGCTCGTGCTGTCCGCCATCCACCCAATGTTGGCCTTGACCGTATTCCAACATCGTGTCGATATGTTCCTCGAAATGTTGGAAAAACCACGCCTCCGATCTGGCCGTCTGTCGTATTTCGCCTGCCCTGCCTCGCCCGTTGGTCCGATCCAGTCGAGCGATGACTCATCCGGTCGCGCACGTTGTTCTTGATTCGATCGCGGCAGGCTTTTGAACGTACCTCCCCCGCGTTGAGGTATTCGGCCGAGCGTTCGAAAACTCGCACCTCCGACCTGACAATCCACCACAATAGGACGATGTATCGTTCATATTGACTAAGTTTAAAGTTCCACTAACGTCAAAGAAGACAGTCAACAACTACCTTCAGTTAGGACATGGGCATTCTGTTAATCGATGGATAGTCGAAATTCTATTAACACAGTCAAAATTAGGGTAAGAATTGGCCTGTTCTTCTGCAGTCTCAAAAGGTGTCCGAACGATCTGACCGGTTTAAAAATTCGATGCAGTGAAATCCAGACGTAGGAGCTCAGCATCACTCATGCTTGACGACGATCACATATTAAGACAAATGTTTCAACAGGACTACTTCAAAAAGCAGTGAGGGGCTGGAGTTTCGCTCCAAGGATAGGACTACTCAGTATTACTTAACCTTATGCTTGCTCGTACGATAGACATACAGACCACTACGCTATCATCTACAAACAATGCGTGCTCGAGTATTCACATCCGAACGACCAATCGGAAGCTGTTGCGAGTGATTCTCGGATTAGAAGACAGCAACTGACAATCTAGCTACAGTCGATAATTTAGTGATTACGAATTTTTAGTCAAATTGAACTTTGTTGACCTTGCTGATCGATGTCTCCTATAGTATGGGGTGGACGGATATTTGGTTACCGTGAGCTGAGCAAAACTCAACTGAGTGTAACTTTCGTACTGAGGTGGATATTCCAACCAGCAACCAATGAAGAGGATAGTGTACTCGAAATGTTGGGAGTAGCAGTGGGGTTGATGGTTTCGGTATTTACGTGCTCTTCGAGGTTGGCATTTGGATTGTAAAAGTGTCATCACTGTTATTTGTAAATAGTGTGACAGATATCGTAATTTGGAAGGGACCCGATTGCGAATACTCTGGGCTTCGGGTGTATTCGAACCATCGACTGAAATGGCACGCCCAAACGTTGCAAGCGCCCTACCAGTTGAACTTGGAGGCTATGTCTATATTATATTGTTATATACTGTTATTATACTACGTATATATTAATTGTTTGATAGCGGATCCTAGTGCGGATTTGAAACGTCAAAATAAACCGTTCATTACTTAATGTGTACTGTTTTTCAATTATTATTATATATATATATATATACATATAATCACCAATCGAGGTGAAATCATCAGCTTGGATGTTCGTGGGCTTTGATGGACATCTGCCGTTATACACAAAATTTAGCTGAATCCTTGACCTGAATTCCTGTTGCCTTTTTAACTCTTGTGTTGAAGCCCGGTTGTCCAGTTCCTTTGGACTTTCAAACTGCAGCCTGATTGATCGTTATTTGTTGATCTGAAAACCGATTGCTTGATCTTCGTTCTCTGACTAGGTCCATCAGTTGGTCGTTTTCTAATTTCCCCCTGGTTGGTTATCCATTATTCAAGTTTCATCAGTAATCCCACGACGACGATCACGACTACAGCTCCTCGGGCCTTTGGTTCACAATGGCTTATAAATTTTGACCAACTTAAAGCAATGCTGTAAACAAATTGTTCGAACTAACAGCAGGGAATGAACTAGCTCAAACTGAATGCAATAGAAACAGATGACAAGATATACGCGTTTGATTTCAATCTACATAAACAATAATTAAAGCAACTGGTTAAAATTTGTATGTAATGGTGTCGCGGTAATAAAGTTACTTTTTCCAGATGTTCGCATCGCAGAATGCCCACCTGATGGACGTTTTTTGAATCAATAGCATCATAGTAATCAAGACACCCATGTAAAGTTGTAGATACCTTGTTCCAAAATTGAAGTTTTGACTTGCCTGCAAACGGCTGCTGTGGAAACTTGGATTATCACAACCAGGTTTCAAGAAATTCTCTTGGGTTTTTATTGGTTGCTTGAATAAGTGTTTCTGGGGTGCTCAGTTTACAGGTGTGACCAGTATGACACAGAGGGACAATGATCAGCAAAAAAGATTGTCTTTAGATGGTCAAATCGTGTTCAAGTAATCGTGTGAACAAATTTCGTCCGATTCAACGGACTCAATGATTTCCTCCATTATTACGGTTGATTTTGTACGTGACATTTCTTCATCAGTTGATTTGAGTATTCTATTTTGCTTCGAGAATATTTTTTGTAAGAATTCTGTCGGTTTCTGTGCCAAGTTGATGTCAACTGATCGGAGAAGCCTTGCGGTCATTGTAATATGGTTTTGTTGTGTATTGATGGTAATTTCGCAGCGTTCAGATTTCTTTTTTATGAAACACATTCCATCCAACGAACATTTTTAGATATGGGTTGCGAAGAAATACCCGATATGTGTGATTTTAATTTCCGATAAGCAGTGGGGAACTTCGGTTGATATAAGCTATCGTAGCTTACTTATTCTAGCAGACTTTCCATTAGGTCTCCTTACTTTCATCCTCTGTAAAGTGCTTCAGTTCTCTCCATCACATTTTTACCGTAATTTCTTTGATGACAAGGTGTTCGCTTGCAATACAACAAGGGGTGTTCGTTTTCAACAGACTGAAGTTTTCACCTGATTAGCTCACCTAACAAGAATGACTAGTTTTCAACCTCCATACTAAATTTAATACCGCTGAAGATTCCGCTTACTTGTTGATGTGTCTTCTAACATGAAGTACACATGGATTACGAGTTTACTACCAGCAAATCGTCCCCCATAGTTTTGGGTTGATTTTGGACAACATGATATTTTCCAGTCATTGCACGATAGCTTTGGTGATAAATAATAGAACTTAGATTTTTTAAGTTGGTTGCAAGTATGACCAACAAATTCGAAGCTTGAAGATAGAAATAGTTCCGTGAGTTTGTATATACTTTACAGTTTCAGAGTTCGTCCACTAATGGTCTTTCTAATGTTTTTTGGCGAAGGTAAGTTCAATGGAAGTGACGAGCGATATGACATCGAACGAACTCAGTGCTCCGTCATTCTCAATTATGACTTTCTTCAGTTCACCGGAAAACCGCTGATCGATGTAAAATCATGGTTTATTTTTGGCCAGATTAGATGCCGGTGTTCCTGATAGGGATACTTTTGGCCACAATGGGATACCGCTCTTGCGTACTTTTGACAGTTCGTAAAATTGAGCAAGGTTTGCGCCATCTGTCTGTGTTTCAAAACATTCTTATTTGTTAACCTCGTGCACAGTTTCTAGTTTTTTCGATACGATATTGCTTTTGTTCGCTACTTTTCTCTAGTGAGGCCAGCATTGAGAAGATGACAAGTAGTTGTATCGTGAAGCAATAGTTGTGCTTTATCACCGTAGGATGCTTTGTTGGGGATGAACATTACTGGTCGTTCCTGGCCTGGTCAAACGATAGTGTCATCTTTTTGAGATCGCTCAGTGGTTACCTTCTAGCTCTGGTATGGGTATTGAACTATCTGTGGCGGATCATGATTGGGGCGATGGTTTGTCGGAATTTTTGCTGTTCCATGTGACAGTCCGTTGGATTTCTTTGTGTTTCAAGTTGGACATTCATTCATTGTCTTTTGCATCCAAGGTGTTATAAGGTGCCCACTGCGCCACTAAACCAAAATTAGGTACAAACAACTTAGCACATTCAACTGTTCAGTCACATTTGTGTAAGAATAACGTTCAAGGTACACGATTGTCTTTACTCTTGCTGGAGTCACCATCTGTATCCAGGAAGGCTCTTAAATGGTCCGCTCCAACCGCATTTTACTTGCATGAACCGGCTTCATTTCATACTAAGTTCTCTTTCACTCTAAAATGTCACCCAACTTTCCGTGGGTATAAAAATTGAAAACCATCCTTTAGTGGCTCAGAAAGCAAAGGCGGTTCAAAAGCCATCAACCTTGAACAGACAAAAGTAAACGAAGTGTCCCCGTGAGACGCCCACATACGCTCAGGCTGTGATGAAACGACCGGTACCCTCCAAGGTTTGTGAAAGTCTGCGGCCGTCTACGTATCACCCTTGTCAATAAGACTGATTTCCCGGTCTCTTCTGTCTCTTTTTGCACCTAGACAAATAAAGTAGTCCTCAGTTGGATGTACACTAATTGGCTGAGCCCTTCAAACAAACTACGAGAAATCAAACTGTTGGTCCACGAAACTAGTTTCCACGTTCAGGCCTTTGCGGGGACTTGGTTTTCCGCGGATATCAGTGACAACGAACTGCATGCTCCTGGATATTCACTGTATCGAACGGACTTCTCCCGCGAACGTATGGGAGGCTGTGCTGTCTTCCCAAACCAGAGGCTTTCTGTGCCAACGGTCTTGGGTGGGTTCACCTCCCGAGAGAAATGCGACATACTGTGGTTCGAAATCAAACTTCACAGTAGTGACAAGTTCTTTGTCTGTGTTATTTACCTTTCGCCATCGTGCAACGCATGCGACGACGAGACCATTCTTGTCGTCCTAAATCGTTTTCCGCTTACACAGCGTTTCTCCCATCTCCTTATTATAGGTGATTTCAAAGCACCTAAACCTAACTGGGTAGCCGCTTTTCATGAGGATGTGCCTAAAGATTCTCGATATCTTTGACAGTGTTGATCTAAGAGAAAGGTTGTACACAGCACGTCGAACTACCTACACAGCACCGTCCAGGACAGACCCTCCTTGCTTGATCTGATTATCACGAATGAACCTCAGCTGGTAGATACAGTGATCATCAACTCAATGCCAGTGTAAAGTGACTACATTTTAGTAGCTTTCGATTTTATCTGTTACTGGCCCCAAAAGGCTGTAACAAAGGTTTCATTCTGAACTCCCAACACAGCTAACTCTAACACACTAGAGACATTCTTAAGTAAACTTAGCCTCGCATCGGACTAAGTGAACTCAAACTACCTTCATTGTAAAGCTGTCCTTTACGGAGCTGATGAAGCATTTGCTCTTTGCAAAATATGAAGGTCCTCCTCTTGCTCATTCTGTGGAACATACGCCATTTTCTCGGCGTACTTTCTTGTCTACTCTCTAAACAGAAGCTAACGAGCATGCCACAGAATGTAGAAACCCTTTGATCTGTACGAAACAGGTGCAATCGGGGAATCCATTAACATCTAACAGATACAGTCAAAAATCCTACTGGTAGCCTCCGAGAACAAAAATTTTCTATTTACTTACATATGCGGTCAGAGAGAAACTAATCCCTCAGAACTTCCTATGCGGCTTCCCGATAAGAAAACCTCCATAAGCAACCAAGTGGTTGCCGAGATTTTCAGGGAATACTATTCAGCAGTCTACAATGTAGCTTCGCAAATATGGTATCCAATTCTCGTTAGGAGAAAATTCCAATACCTACTCATGAAAGCTGACTTCTCCTTGTAGTGTCATGAGACCAGACGCGATCCATCCACGGATCCTAAAAGGAGCGGCCCTTCGTTTGGTGGTGCCTCTCCATAATCTGTTTAAATAGACACTTCGGACAGGCACTCTCTCGAAAGCATGAGGAGAGCCCACTGTCATACCTATATTTAAAGCATGAATTTCTTCCAGACCAGTCATGAGTAACCAGTATGTCACTCTTCATGAATAGCCTGGCAGACGCCAAGGACAAAGGTCGCGCCTCGGATGCTACCTTCTTCGACTTTGTCAAAGACTTTGACCGTGTCCCTCCACTAGCAGCACATGGGATCCAAGAAGAGGTTCTGCAATGGATTATTTCCTTTCTTCGTAACAGAGCTTGTAGAGTAAAAGCCGGATCGGGCATTTCTTCCCTCTCCCCGATCTCCGCTGGAATTCCCCAAGGATCCGTAACTGGTCCGATGTTGTTTCTGATATATATATATATATATATATATATATATATATAATCCCAGGAACCTGTTCGTGATATTTCATGCACAGGGTGTAATATATATTGCGAAAGATGATGTGAAGGAAGACCTAGGGGTATGGCTGTCGTTCAGTGTATCCTTCTCATCACCATCCGATGGCCGCCAGAAAGCGATTTGGAACTCAGAATGAAAAAAAGCCTTCCCACGCATAGACAGGTATGCATTTCAAGTGTTCTAAGGGGTCTATATAAGACCACTCCTCGAGTATGCTAATCAAGTCACATACACCGGCTTGAATAAGGACCTGCTCGCCATTGAACGCGTCTAGGGAACAGCCGCCTAAATGACCACTGGCTTCCGGCATTTCTCCTACGAGTTTCGTCTTTAAATTCTTGATTATTCTCCAACTGAATTTCGAAGTCACCGCGGCGACTTAATCCTTACACACTTTTTCTTTAGCGCATGATTGGGGTCACAAAAATAGTTCTACAGGATTCGGCATCGGACTATTCTTAGGCAAAAGTTCCTCTTTTACAGAGCTATCAATCGTCGGAACGAACTTCAATTAGATGTTGTTAGCTGCTCTTCTGATGATCGTCTCAAGGAGTTACAGATTCCCATTTGCTTAAGACTTTGGTATTGTCTGTAACCCAAAAGCGGTGCTACACCCTGTTTTCAGTGACTGCCTTTCGGGTCAATAGGAACAGACAAACTGAATTGATCACGGTGATCTGAGCCCCTAACCTCGAACACGTGTACAAATCGCCGGTAATATCGAATGGAGAAACAGTAGCTACCCCATCATCTCTAACTGCTAATCTCAAAATAAGTACTTCTCTTCAAGGTCTAAATTTTTCCAGTTCCAGTGAACTTATTCGGTATTGCAAAGTGGTTCCACGATTAAGCCACAACGAGTTGATCCAACAGATTTACAGTTGTCGAGAGTGACATTTAGGTTGCAAAAGTTTCTTCACCAAAACGAGGTAACACCATCAGTGCATAGGTGTTTCAGGTTATAGATTGGAGGGTAGATTTCGGTGAAGTGTAATGGTTGCCCGCATCTTTATACCGGATTGAGTTTACCTTTTGAACTGAATTCTGACTGGTCATCTGCTGTTTCTGACCTGTGATCTGAATTGCTACTGGCTATCCCCTGTTACATCTGAAGTTTGACTTGAGACCGGACCGGTTATTTCCTACATCTTTTGCGCCTTTGATTCAGAGTATGATTAGATGCTTCCTGTTGCCGTCAAAGCATGACTCCGAACCGGATTGATTGGTTCTTGTCCTTTGAATGAGTGGGTTACGTCTTCGTTTTTGAAACCGATCAGATTGAGTATCCATTGTCCCGTTTTGATCACCGGTCTGACCAGCATAATTTGCTCCGTTCGGCTTTGCCGGCATTTGGGCTTCATGACGTTTGCGTCTCCCCAAGTACTTGGTTAGCATTGGTTCATAAGTATGGTTCAGCACTATGTGATTGCCTATCGACTCAGCTGATGAGTACTGTTGTGTCCGGTGGTTGGCTGAACAAGGACTTCCGAGGTTCACGAACATGAACTAGTCATCAAGAGACACAATTAATTTTCTGTGCTTTCTGTCCACGAGGACCAAACTTCACAGACCTTCAACCTGCGCATCACAGAAGTCCTTATCCAGCCAAACACCTGACACGCAACAGAATTACTTGAAGCTTGGTGCTCATCAGTCGAGTCAATATACACACATCGAGCTGGACACATTCGTGGACCAATGCGAACCAAGGACTCGAGGTAGACGTAAACTTAGTCAATGATGATGTCACCTCGTTTGGTGAGTAAAAGTTCGCAACCCAAATACAAAGCTCGGAGAACATCTCAATACCTGAATCCTCAACCCGAACTACGAAAAGCACCAATGTTCCCAGCTATCACAGAAGAGTTGTGAGTTTCGCAGCGTTTCGACTGTCTTGGAGAGCCTTTATGAAGCAATTGGAATCTGAGGAACTACGGAACACAAGCTTCATGAGAGATAGTCACTAAATGGCACTTGCTTGCGAGGTTGACAGGCGATATGCGAAACAGTTACCAACGGAATGGATGGGTTTATAAATCAAATAAAGTCACAACGTGAGGAGTCCAGGTACGAATAAAGCGGGGCACTTATTGAGCGCATGTATTTCCGTAGCGAGGTGGGGTGAGAGACGAAGATGCAGTCTTCTTCATATGCTGTCGTAGTGACCCATTCAGTCGATCAGATCGGGCTACTAACAGTTTCGAATCATCCGAATGGTTCACCACCTGTGGTTTATTTGCGAATAACAAACCCTTTCTCACAGACGTCCTCTATTTTTTAACACAGCCGGATGGTCAATGTAAATCTAATGTTAGCTAAAGATGACGTGTGCAGCAACAGTTGGAGCATGTCCGGAATTGCTGAACATTGATGATAAGCTGCGTATTACGTCTTATACGTTCTTCCTCCAAACCCTTTCGTTGCAGTTTGACCAACACACAGTACATTCTCATCTATTCTGCAGTAATTTTTGATTCGCATAAAAACGTTTATGTGTATTTTTAGTCACGTTCCAACAACTCTCCTACGATATGGGGATTGTGTATAACACAGCAGATTAATAAAGCCCCTCCTTCTTCATTAAAAAACAGTGCTATATACAGTGGATGCAGAATGAATCTGTCTGGACTAATTCACGTTTTGTCAGTGACCATATTCGTCTGGTCGGTTTTCAACGTATCGCGCTTAAAGTTGGTGAGCAGCGACGATTGGAGTTTACGTTATGGCCATGGGAGCACCTATCCGTTTGGTCAGAGGAACTGGACAGAATCGTGCCAGGCCGTGGACGAATCCGCCTCTCCGTGGGTGGGCAGATTCCAGACCAAGTGGTTTCCGTCGGGTCCAACCTACTTGTCGGTTACATAAACATCCAGACTCTTTGAAATTTGTTGGTCATCACACAGTTCAATGACTTTCGTATTGCTAGGAGTTTATTTATCACGACGAAAAAGTGTGGAAAATGTAAAAGGCTGAGTACCACTTAAATCGAATCTCAATTTTTGCTTAAAAGTGGACAGACTAGGCGGCCCATTTAAGAACACTAAACATGCATGACTGCGCTCTTGTAGAAAGTGATAAACATAAGGTATTCTACATGAGAGAACCATCACAATCCATCCTCATTCGTTTGTAAGCAGGTGCATTATGACCATTGGATTTAACACAACAGAACTTGGCACGAAATCCCGTATCCAGAAATATGGCTGCAAAGATGAGGTTCATTAGTTTACTGCGTTAAATCAAATGGTAACATGCATTAGATTCCGAGGAGGCTGAATTCCATCTTACAGAAAACTCGTGATGCATTACAAACGTGATATAGTAATAGGCGTTTTATTACAAGTGCAGACATGCAAAATATAGCGTTATAGATTATAAAATGTAGCTCTGAATTCAGCTACGATATTTTAAAGACAAAGAGGATACGGCGTCTCATAGTAACCAAACACTAGCTCTTTCCAGGAATTTAAATGTTCGGACGCAACGCAACCCATTAGCCACCATCTTGAATTTGTCACAAAACGTTCTCCAATGTACTGCACTACCCGCTGGTAACGTGCATTAGATTCCGAGGAGGCTGAATTCCATCTTACAGAAAACTCGTGATGCATTACAAACGTGATATAGTAATAGGCGTTTTATTACAAGTGCGGACATGCAAAATATAGCGTTATAGATTAGAAAATGTAGCTCTGAATTCAGCTAGGATATTTTAAAGACGAAGAGGATACGGCGTCTCATAGTAACCAAACACTAGTTCTTTCCAGGAATTTAAATGTTCGGACGCAACGCAACCCATTAGCCACCATCTTGAAGTTGTCACAAAACGTTCTCCAATGTACTGCACTACCCGCTTGTAGCGGGTATTTCCGTTGGTTAGATGTTCGCCATCGTTTCGATCAGTTTAATCGTTTTGCCACCTAAGTCTACATTTAGAATTTAAAATTAGCACCCACAATATGAAGTATCTGTATTACGATTTCCATCCGACTTTAACGACAAAGTGCTGTGTGGATTGACTGACCCACTTGTACACAACCAAATTACTTGTCTGCGTTGGTCGTTTGGAACAGAAACTGTGGTAATTTCAACTCATTTCCTTCTTATGTGTTATATTTACATACCAACTATACAGTCAATTTCACTCTGCCTTCTGTATAATTTCCGTCAACCGCACAAGGGTAGACGGGCGTTTACAGGTGCGCACCTCAAGAGGATCACAGAACGGAGCAGGCCGTTCCAACACTCCGCACGTAGAAGTAGAATTTGTTTAGAAACAACAACAATCCAAGTTCAATCAAAACTCTGTAATGATCGCATTCGATGATTGTAAACATTTTACTTTAAGTAGTTTTCCAAAAAGGAAGATGTAAATGATAAATCGGGCAATTCAAAAGGCAATTGGGTGGGTTCACCTCTTCCGATTCGTCTACCTGGAAACCATACAGAAAGCGGAACACAAACAGACCTTCCAACCGGTAGAGACGGTCCAGCTTTCACAACCAGACATCAGAGGTCACAGTTTTCAGTCGTAAACGCCTCCGATTAATTACTTGGGGAACCTTCACAGGTTCACTTATACTTACTAAAACGGGAATGTATGCTGAATTCGGGTATTACCGCAAAGACAGGCTAACCACGTCAATTCTTGGGGAGTGTATTGACACTTCATATTCTGATCTGTTACGGGGTGCATGCCGAACACTGTAGTTCAAGGATGCCTACATGACCGAAGGTTAGTCCCAGTGCACAGCGCCGATATCGCATTGGAGTGGCAAAGCGCAGTCATATTGATTTGTTAGGCTGTTGGCTCAGTCAACCTGAGCGAGGCTTATCAGATTCAGTGTGCATCTTCAGCCCAATTCGCGGTCTCGTTGTGGAGGTATGTAAAAGTTCTGGCACGCACGGTTGCTATAAAGTGTTCTCGAACGCCCAGAGCGGTCACGCGCGAAGTTGGTCCGTTGGTGGCGGGTGAATAGCTGTCAATATGCGTAACCCTCAGGTCCCCATAATTTACTACGTGGTTCGCAAGCTAACAACTAGGCGTAAGATCCGGTTTCGAGGGCCTTCAATAACCCCAGTGTTCAACTCAGTTGTTCTTTATCTTCCGAAAAATGTGTCCGTTATTTCAGGTAGATAAACCTGTTCTATTCTTACTGTTTTATTCAATCACTTCTCCGCCGGTAAGTCGACGTCAAACGAAATGACGCCGGAAATAAGGAGTTAAAAGTCGTATTATCCATTACAGAATTACGGTTGACGCGATCAGGCATCGACGTTATAAACAGAATGTGCTCCAGTTGCTAATCGATAGCTTGGGTATAGTTACGGACTTTGTAGTCGTTTTAGTAGTTCAGTATCTTGCAACTAACTTCATCAAGAACTGATGATTGCATTCTATGGCGCATCTGCACTGCAGATCAGCTGCGATGAATGACCCGAGATTAGACAGACTTTCAGACAGAAGAAAATAAACATTTATGGAAAGATTACGTAAGGCAACTGTCATTTTCGGTTTTGATGACTTCAGCTATCGATCGTTTCGAGGCATACAACCTCGATTCAATACAACCTCATAAGGAGAGATTCAACAGTATCTTATTGGGCAACTTAAAAGACTACTTTATGAGCTCTCAGAAGCCCATTAACCGCTGCTGATAACGTTCATTGATGTATTCTACGACCAATTTTCAGATTAGACACGGAAGTTTCGTGGTGTTGAAAATACACAAATGCCTTACAACATACCAATGAACCTTTGGTCTGTATGAACCATGCCTATCAAACGTCCATCGAGGACCCTGGAACCTCGTATAAGTGCAAACTGCATCAAACCATTGCTTCTGGATTCCAACACCGATGAACATCCAGGGAAAGATATATACTTTCTATACTTCATTAATGAGTACCACTCTTTTAAAGTATTTCGAAATAATATGCAGACAAACCTAACTACAGAAGACAAATACCGCAGACTCACCCAGTGTATTTGGTAATATTTCGCTACGTTGTTGTAAGTGCACACTGTAGTTAGCATAGTCTACATAGCAAAGAACAAATTGCTCATCAACCAATCCAGGAGGGAAACCACACGATCACGGAAAAATAAGTGCATTAGACCAGTCGAACTCCTCTACGCTGACAGAAGCAGAGTGACAATAACGAACGCAAAGGAAAAAGGTGCAGTCTTTCGACAAACAGGGCCTATTGAAAGCACAACCACCAAACTATTGATGCGTACACGATCCAGAAGGTCTCGATAGCGCCTACTCGGTGAACTGCATTTAACTATTGTGCAATCGATTGAGCTGACTGCCGACTCCAGCTGATCGTGCAAGTGGCGCTGGACCCATTTCGGAATACGTTCGGTTATTTGATGAAGTAATTGACACCCTGTGAAGCTGATGTGGGTCACCAAACATTTGTATTAGCAGATATAATTTTGCAATGACGCAACGAGACGTTATCGAATACATCGTGTGAACTTAGGTTGTGTCCCCTCGCTAAGAATAGCCTTACAGATGCAGCGATTGCTGTGATCTGCTTTCTTCACGGAACAATTTGTGCACATTCTTCTGGATACGTTAGATTATGTTAGTACTCGCCAAAACTTGGATACTCGCCGTCGACGATTCTCGAGCGTCTTGTGCACCTTAAGTTTGTATTAACAGAAAAGTAAACAAACGAGTTATATTTTTAGATGATTTTGGACGATCGCCAAAACATTCTGCTTGCCATTTTCTGTACTACTTGCAGCCATTTGACCAGGTTTAGCCTGATGCTGCATGTTCTCTGATTATTCTAATCGTCTCAGAAGCCAAAAGAACCTGTTCCCGCTAGACTTCTGTTTACTGGGATTCTCACAGAGAAATAACAGACGCCGCTTCCGAGGTTAAACCACCGAGAAAAAAGACTATTTTTGGGGTGTTGACGACCACCAAAACTAGATCCTGCGCCCAGCTATCCACTTGCACATCATACAGTGAATAAAGGGGCGTGAGCTTTGCTTTCGTTGAGGCAGTCGTGCATGCGCGATCAACGGACCAACGTCATGCGTGCTTGATCCGGGCGTTCGAGAAAGCCATAACGCAAGCAGGCATGCACACACAGTTTCGACCCGATGAGAGGGGCAGTGAATCAGTGCAGACACGAAGAGATCGATGGAAGAAGGATGATCCTACAAACAAACTAGCTTGATTTTAGATGAAGTTGACAAAAGTGACAAAACAAAATTACGGTTGGCTATGTTGAGTACGCTACCGTACGCATGTCTCAAACTACTCATCAGCGAGTCGAATTTTGGTTGGCTCATTCCGCTCGTACACAGATCTTCAGGTTACCGCCTCCAACGCACACTTTTCGTGGTGATCCTCCTCTAAGATAACAATGATGAAGACATAATCATCAACCAAATTCTCTTCACAGAAGACCATCCTAAACGGAGTAGCGACTGCGCAGACACTTCATAAAGCTCACCCTCGGACCGAGGCTCCATATTTTAACTCAGCTTTAGTCAGCAGACATAAGGAATAGTCAAAAAGCGAATCAAACTGACAAAACCAAATATCTGTCCTAATGTACTATTATTAAACAGCTTCTTTCAATAATGCGACCAAACCATACTAGAATTTGAAAGCCTCCGACGACGAGCCTACATTAAACTTCGATTAAAAAACTACCTCATTTCCGTTGTAGTGAACTGCCCTTAATAGTAAGATGTATAAAGCATCCTATTTCTCAAGAGGACTAAGTTATTTGACTTTCCCGATCTTCAATGCAAGAAGTACCATCTACAAAATGACGGGGTATGTACAAATAGCCAAATATGCTAAACGACGTACGCAATAAGAATGCATCAGGATAGTTGCAGCAATACGGATGCGCCATTCTCGGAACCATGCAGATAGCACAGTCCCACACCGAGTCATTTTCCATTCAAGACAGATGAACCGCGTGTTAGGAAACATGACCGAAAGGATGGGGGAAACTTCCGAATTACTAGATGGAACCAAACGACCAATCACGTTTAGATTAGTCAAGAACTGGCAACTCTGAGCACAGCAATTTAAAAGACCAATCATTGCTCGCTACAGACCTATTGTATATCCCCAGCTTCCACTTGAATCAGTAAGCCGGATACTGGTGTACCTTTAATAACTGTACCGAAAATCCACATTATAAGGTGACACAATGTACGTGAATAGTTTTGAAAGGTTCTGCGCATGTGTAAACAGCTATGTATCTCGCTGATTATCCGTCGCTAACAAAACAATCTTACATTCACTCCCGAAGTTTCATGATTCAACTCTGATTAATTTCGTTGTCAGTATCAAAAGTCGCAATGCATAGGAAGCAATGGTGTAGCAAAGCGGCGGAGCCCTTGATCCCCATTATCACACCCATACACCAGCGGTCACATTCAGTACTCCTAATGGACAGAACGTGGTGGAAGTGGCCCATAACCTGCGGTCGCTCGCATTCCGACTGTTACCCAGGGTCGGACAACATAGCACGACCGGTGTGTTTTCTCATACCTTAGTCCAGGGCATAGTCAGCGGTTTGGAAACGGTTGAACATGAACTGAATACACGAGTAGTAATAGGCCTCGAATAAGTCACTAACCAATACACAGAACAAGGACGATAACTCAAGATTGGTGAACAAATCTACCCAGACCTGCATTACCTCTATGCTACGTTGTTCTGTAGAATTTAGAAAGACACCCAGAGAAGAACTAGGCTCAATGCAAGCTGAAAACATAATTATGCCTGTATTTCAAATCGTGTTAAGCCAACAAATTTTGTGTCGGTCGGAAATAGAAGATACAACTAAGGGACGGTCAAATGGACAGTGGGTTAGATAAGGTTCAATCTCGCCACTGAAGTTGAAGACTGACTTGTAAGAAAGCATACACATCAGCGATTTCTTCAATCTGGTTTGGAAAAATGGCACAAAAGAATTACAACAGTCAGCAGAATCTACGAGATCATGATGTTGAAAGCAACAAACTTGAGAACGAAAGTAGTTATGCAGGACCGGAGAAGGCATATAACAAAACGGTCGAAGCGAGTAAATCCGACCTTTGCACCAAAACATTAACTATTAATATCTGAGTATCACCAAATTCGTAATACTCTGTGTGCATAAAATACCGATAACAATTCACAAGTTACTAAGTAGACCTGCAGACAAAACAGATGAGCAAGGTCATTTAGCATCAGCTTACCGGTTTAGACCTAACATGGAAAACGTATATCTCGAGTTCTATAGTAATCGAGTTCTGGTACACATGCACCCGTCCTTCACGACATATCACTTAGGTGACCCTCACTGGACGCCATTCACTCTCCGATTAGCCGATATTCATACATGGTCACAAGTCAATCTTCATGGGAACTATAGCTTCAGTACTGTTGGGCAAACGCATACAATGTGAACTCGTCGTCAAGAGGGCCGTGTTTGTTTTGTAGGACGCTCCAACTCTCGTGCAATGCTGTGTGGGACGATCAACGAATCATCACCTTGTGTATGATCTGAGTCACCTATTGCACTATGCGATTGATAAAGTGTTGACTTTTGAATAACTAGACGTGTACGCTCCCATCTAACGTTCTGCAGAGAAATCGTGACTCATTGTTTCGTATCCGTAATCAAAATGGTTGGCAACGTGTTGGTCTTTGAAATCCGGCATGCCAAGCACGAAAGAAATGTGCTGAATCGATAGCGCTGATGACTGGTTGAATGAGCGGTGTCCAGCACACAGAGTGTAATCTATCGGTAAGAAGAAATAACCACTCCCATTCTGAATGGGTCGACATTGAGACAGTGGATACCTAAAATCCCAGTTTGCTATGAGGCTCCCCCATTTGTTGTCACATTCGAGTCAGCTGACCTCCTCTGTGCGACAATAGAAGTCGAATAGAGGCCAATTCACAGAAGACGAATAAGCAGAAATATTGCTTAGATATTCCTTTATGGGTTTGTAAACAACACAAATGTATATGATGTGTCTGCTGGCACAATACTGAAAAAACAGGCTGGCAGAATGATGCAGTTGGACTGTATAAACATGATCACCGTTATAAAACACTAAACACATAATCACAATCATATTAGACAAACAGAATGGGATGTTTACTGGGCTGTTTACCACCGTTGGGGAATGAGAATAGCCAAATCAGATCCACTCCGAGTAATAAACGTTGATTATGACAGTTTCAGCATTGCCACAAACTGCCGATAACAGCACAAAACAGAAGAACTCGGAGAAACAGTGGTGATTTCAGTGACGGTCAGGGCGCCACTCTTGACCGGTCCTGAACAAACACCAAAAACTCGATGAACCAGATGAGACGACCAGAACAGGCTGACCATGTGCAGTGTTTTTGGTTAAATAGAGGAAGTTAACCATCCTGCATCACTTGGTATATGGATATTTTGAATAAATGATTGACGTTTCGGATTACTGATTATGGTTCATACAATTCAACCATTCTTCAAATGACCCATTTGCGTAACCCCGCCTAGGTAACCAATTCACAAGCATACCCGTTATGCGTAAGCTGTGAAACATTGAAACCGAAAAAAATCTGCTAATTCACCTAATCACTACCTGATTAGACGTTTTCAAAAAATGCAATCGATAGAAACGGGAAAAATTTTCTTGTTCATAAACTAGACACTGCACGTGAACAAGTGGCACACAATGCCTGGCTTGAGTAGCGAACTCACACAGTTTTCCTCAGTTGTCCCTCAGTCCTGACAAAAGGGAAATATGCGAGTTGATTTCAACGTCCATTTATCACACCACAAGTAAAATACACGCCCGGAAGTTACTGTATGTTCTGACAAATGGATGTTCGAGGCTTTTATTGGATGTAACACTCGTGTAAGCAAATGGTCGACTGACGACGATAAACGGGTATCACAACTCGATAACGCTACGAATGAACACTAGTCAGTCATATACGAATTTCACTCAATTGGTATACTATATGATAGGTATGGCAACTCGATTGGAAACTAGCTTGATAGCGTGTACCTAGTGTGAAAATGCATTCGAGAAAGGCTCAGTAGTAACTCCCGGGCAGTTTGATCTGGAAGATGTGCAAAAGCGAAAGCGATGAACAGTGATGATAGCAAGGAAGGAATGAGGAAATTGAACAACAGAACAAGCAAAGGATGTTCTAGCTGTCCTCAAAGCAGATAAACTCGTGGAAATGACTGCCCAAACTAACCAGTTGCGAAAATTATCTGCACAATTTATCAAGGTACTGACCAAGACACATCTATCATTTACTACATAACTTTCCCTATACAACGATTCGGTTCCGAAGCAAAATAAACCATCTCCCATATGATGTACTTTCTCAAAACAACGTGATATTAGCTACCCATCAAAAAACATCACATATTTCCACTAATACAACGATACTGTGTAACACAATAAGCGTCCGTCAAACGATGGACAACCCTCTGACAGATATGAGAACGCTGGAAGAATTTGAGATCTTGCTTTGGTGGTCATCGAAATGTCTGGTGAATTCTGACGTTTCTGCCAGACAGCGTCCTGGTGCATGTCTCTGTGAGCCCAAGACAAAAAGATATCTCTATTAGCCTTCCCACACTCAAGTCCAGACTTTTTTCCATACGAAGAGTTATGGCACAACCCGTAGACCAACGAAACTACCAATACATATCACTTTCGAAATCTAGTAAATGAATGTGAAACCGCTGGAGTGAAAACGATGAGTGTAGGAATAGAGTTCGTTGGGATAATGCATATTCATGGGCTGTCATTTTGAGTTGTATGCGTTAAAACACGAAATGATTGTTGGAATTGTAAGCTTTCGGATCGTATACTCAGCAAGCTCAGACGAACCTCCATGTTGCGTAGGGACCAATATCAAGCTGCTCCCTCAACACTGACCATTTTCACTGACAAAAGATAACGTACAGCAGAATTACTTCGTTGAACGCTACGGCAACTGTTATTGCAGTGCGCAACTCCAGTGGTGCGTCCATCACTTCAACATTATCTTCAAGTTGACCATCACTCACATTTGATCGCAGCATT